>JAADYS010000622.1:0-15246 GCA_012931995.1 Fusarium albosuccineum | reverse complement strand
CTTTATATTTAAGCTAGTTACCTTAATTAAGGAAAATAAAGATTTTATATATATTAAAAAGAGACCTTCCTATAGCTATAGATCTAATTATATTTTATTATCCTAGAATAAGGTAGTCTAATTCTTAGTCGCGGTCAATTAGTGTTATAGGGGTCCTAGATGGTACGTGCATGGAAATTCCAGGGGTATTGAGCCATTTTCAACGTGCGGGGCTGATGCTCGTGAACCCACGTTTTCACCAACGACGTCGGGACAGTCGGTTGATGTGTTTGCTGACCATAAGACGCGGCTACCATGGCGGAACCAATCACGACTGTACAAGGGCCCATTGAGGCCATTACACCAGAGCAGCATGCTGAGGAGGAAGACGAGCTTGCCACGTCGGATTTTGACTCGGAAACGCTGTCTTCCAGCTCAACCAGTCTCAACTCGAGCGTCTACCAGCACGCTTTTGAAAATGGGAGACGGGTAGGTCGGAATGCTGCCGCAAGGCAAAAGACCATGCGCTGAAGCCAGATTAGTATCACCAGTACCGTCACGGAACGTGAGTGACCCTGAAATCGCGTCGAACTACGGCTGGGGCCTGACCTGTAGGGCAGATATCCGATCCCTAATGATGATGCGGAGCAGAACCGCGATGACATGAAGCATGCTATGATGCTGGAGCTTACTGAGTAAATCAATAGCTGTCTGAGGTAGAGTAAAAGCTGTGCTGATACGATCTAGCGGTAAACTGTTCTTTTCACCAATCGGCGACAACCCTCAAAAGATCGTTGATCTAGCTACTGGGACTGGCATTTGGGCCATTGACGGCAAGTATTCGATCTCAAAGATTACTGAGGAACCAGCCTGACCTCTGTCAAGTCGCCGACAAGTACCCCAGTGCATCAGTCATTGGGGTAGACTTGAGTCCCATCCAGCCATCCTGGGTCCCGCCCAATTTGAGGTTCCTTGTCGATGACATCGAGGATGAGTGGCTGCAGGGCGACAATTTCGACTTTGTGCATATGCGTTGCATCAGCCCCTGGCTGAAAGATGAGGTCAAAGTTCTTCGCCAAGCCTACGAGTAAGTTTGACGATGTGATGCACTGATTTTTGTTCTTTCGTTGACATCCTCGGTTCAGTCATATGAACCCCGGCGCTTGGATCGAAATCCAGGAGCTTGATGCGCGCGCCAATTGCGACGATGGATCTTTAGCACCAGACGCACCTCTTGCCAAATTCTTCGATACCGCCGAGCAAGCCGTTGCTAGTTTTGGCATGAAGTTTCGTGCAGGTGAGAAATTGGGTGAGCCGCTCGAAAAAGCCGGTTTCATCAATGTGAGCTGCAAGGTGCTGAAGGTGCCCATTGGAACATGGCCAAAGGTGTGTATCACGTCTGGTCAGTAAACAATGTTACTGACATAACTTCAACTGCAAGGATAAGAAGCTACGCCTCATTGGTCTATACTGCAAGACTGCTGTAGGAGATATGTTTGGCGCTATGGCTGCCAAGCCTCTGCTCAAGATCATGGAGCCACCCGAGATTGACGTGTTTTTAGCCGCTGCTAGGAGAGATCTCAAAGATGTCAGGATCCATTCATATGAGAAGTACTACTTCTGGATGGGACAGAAGCCGAAAGCGTGAGACGTATCAGTTTTAAGCCTAGAGTTGCTAAGGATGTGAGGCATAGTTAGGTGGCTTTCTTCTATTTATATTATCGTGTTATCTATCTATTTGTATCCTACATATGTTTACGAGTTGAATCAGAAACCTTCGCGACCAAAGCTCTACAACATCGGCTAATTTCCAATGTGTCATGCTGTCGTCCCCAAGACACTTCTTCGCATGGAAGAAGAATGGGTTCTATACGCCTGGTTCACCGCGCTTGCTCCGGAACTCCAAACAGGGAGGAGGAAGGTTGGCCAGGCCAGGATCAAAATCTTCCTAACCAATGAAATCAAACCCGGCGATTAGACCTAGGTGTTTTCGCCTGCAGGCCGCCTCATAGCCGACAGATGCTAACCCGGGGGGCCTTACATTTCCGCATTTGCCCCTTATACCCAAGACGCTCTTGCAGATCCAAAAATATACGACTCTCTGATTTTATGACGACCATAACTCTCCAATGACTAATATTAGGTCAATGGCTTAAATATATTATCATAAAAGAAGCTCGAGTCTTAGCTCCTAGTAATTCTCATTATTAATAAAATATACCCAAGTTTAGCCCTACTAGGTATAATATAAGGATTTACAAGCCTCTTCACCAGTTCATCAGTAAGCTCCGCTATGCTGCAGTGCCTTGACTCTCAACCTGCCAATAAGGAACCGCCAACACAGCCAGGATGCTGTCAGCCTCACAGCTACAAAGACCGAAGCGCAACTTGGTCGCATCACGCTCCGCGGGAAATAAGACGGATTAACAAAATAGCGCATTGGGGGCCCTGATCTCACCCCGCACCGGGTTATGGCTTCCGTTGGACCTTCTGGGAAGTAGGAGGCAGAGGATAAAGTTCTGGGTGTCATTAGTTGGTTCATGCCGCTTCCGACCCCATTCGCTTCTACGCCAAACCCTTTTGACTTCTGACAGAATTCTGTCAAAAGTTTCCAGTCAACTTAGAATAAACGCTATTAGCCTTCAAGCTCCACGATCGGTATGGCGTCGCGGACCTTCCGAGACTCCATATACGGAGATATGTCACTTGCATCCTCTCGATCGGAGATTCGTCTTCTAGAACTTCTTCCATGCAAGGAGGACAGTAAGCCCATTGAATGTCGTCTTATCAGAACTACTCTTCCAGCTAGACTACTGTTCAGAGCATTATCCTACGTTTGGGGTGACCCAGGTTTGACGGAATACATTCAATGCCATCCCGGTTCCAGTCACAATCAACCTTGCTTCGGCTCTTAGACACGTGCGATGTCTCTTACAGTCGAATGACGGAGAGTCTGAAAAAGGCAACTTGCTCTGGGTTGATGCCTTATGCATTAACCAGGAGGATTTGGGCGAGAAGAGTCATCAGGTTGCACTGATGGGCGAAATCTATGGAGCAGCAGAGCAGGTCGTCGCCTGGCTAGGGGAAGAAGACAACGATATTCGGATAGCAGTTCGAACCATCGAAGAAATAGGATCTGCGATGCCCCGAGACTTCCGTCTTGGCCAAGTACCGAGCAAGGCTTGGCTCGACGCCCTTTCCCATGTCTGGTCACGCGAGGAGGGCGTGGGCCAGGGATCATTTAACCGTCCTTTGGAAGCTCTCGAGAAGTTCATGAGAAAGTCCTACTGGTCTAGGAGCTGGATAGTCCAAGAGATTGTGTTAGCTAGAAGGGACCCCATCTTCATGATTGGCTGGATAGTCCTTCCGTACGTTGCTTTGGAGAAGCTCATGTTTTTGTGGGATGGGATACTAGAATCGTCGGCCATACCGTACGAGTCACGCTTGGCAATCCTGGGCGCTTTGAGCCCCAAAGGAAGTTCACTGTCGGGTATCTACTGGTTAAGAAATGTGGTAGAACAAGATTCAAGGGAAATCGGCCGCACCAGGTACAACTGGCCAAAAGGAATACTCCAAATGGCGGCAGACGGCATGCTCGCAACCGATCCGAGGGATAAAGTATTTGCATTTGGTGGCCTAGGCTTGACTTCACTACCTCCCGATTACACCACTTCGGTCAGTCACGTCTACGCTGGATTTGCCAAGGAAGCCATAGAGGCCGGTTTGTCCTCACAAGTTTGGCAATACTCTGGTGTTGGACTGGTCAAAACGACAGCGGATCCTTCTTACTCTCTACCATCGTGGATTCCCGACCTTCCATCAATACCACAATATCAAGGCACCCTTCTTCCTCACTGATGCCCAAGAATTTGTCAAAGACATACTCGAAGAATTGAAAAGCACTTGGTCTCACCAGAGCCACAGGTCTCCAGTTACGCCGGCTAGTGCACTTCTCAGGACAATTCTGATCGACTGCGCGAACATGACCAAAAGGACGCGACTCACGGATGATAAAAAGTCCTTTATACAATTCACTATCGAATTTCTCCGCGTATTTGCGCGAACACATGGCAATTTCGACGTTCACCGAGCGATGACTCTTCCTAGGGAAGATGACATGAGCCCTCTCACATACTTCCACGAGCCATTTCCCCTAGGGGAGCCTATGGGGCAAATGGAAGTCGTGCAATGGCCAACCACATATCAAGATATCTGGTATTGCGAGATAGACCCCCAGGTTAGAGCTAGTCTTTCGTATTCATTTGCCCCAATCCAGTCGCTGTTCCTGACCGCGGACTGAAGACTGGGATCAGGGCCAGCGCATATGCAGGTTGGCGACAGGATTTTTGTGCTGCCAATGTGCAATGTCCTTCTGGCACTGCGGGAGGTGGATAACCACTATTTGTTGGTTGGAGCCTGCTTCGTGCTTGGCCTGATGGACGGCGAAGTTGCTCACATGGTGCGTGAAGAAGGGCTTAAGTCGGTCGTTGTCGAGATGCGATGAAGCTGTCGGCTATACCTGCGTTGAAATTGGAAGTTTTAGGTTTCTTGGGCTTGGGATAAGCACTGGCTTACCAGAGTATGAAAGGAAAAAGTGGAGTACTTCGGCGACTTTTTACTCGGGCATGGAGGAACTAAACACACCGACGCCATGACTTTGACCGTCATAACCAGCCCTCGAAATTTCACTACTTTACAGCAAACTAAATAACGCGAACGTCATATTGCTACTTTACGAGAGGCTTTCATGAGGTGGTGATGATTAAGAAGCTCAGGAGGGCAGTTGGCATCTTTGTGTACAGGAAAAGGAGGCGCTGGGGATACAAGCTGCTCAGAGTGGTGATCCAGATTTCCATGGTTTGTGTCTCTTCTTCTATCGCGGCCATAAATACGTGCAGTGCTAAATACTCTTCATTCCCTGTGTCATGCTCTGATGGCTACCTCTGTTGCAACTTAATCTAAGCTCCCCCACGGCTGTAAGGAAGTTCTTCGCCTAAGGAGTTTCGGAAAGTATATACGAATGCAATTCTCTGCCCCCAAGTGTGACAACAAAGGAAAGCGCCGCTTGTTAAAACTGGCTATGATAGCAGTGCTTCACGTAGTCAGCGCCCAATCCATCAGTACCATAAAACCTAAGGCGCGTGTAACGCATATTAATGTCCATCTAGCCATGTTGGCCGCCTCACCCCGAAGACCGGTCTCTATTGTCTGTACTCGGCCGAACGGAGTCCTTTAGGACTCGGTGTCTCGTCAAATTCCGCCGTGCCTGATTATCACACCACTAGACACTAAACGTAAAGAGGTTACTCTTGATTTCGATACCAAAGTATAAGTATCAGCAAGCTCCACGCCAAAGACCATATCGCACGTTCGACTCATATCTCGCTCCAACATTTAGTAACTCGTTTAATTCCAAATTCCTTCGATATTCATCATGTCTATCATAACAGTTCTTGGTGCAACCGGTGTCCAAGGCGGTTCTGTTGTCGGAAAACTAATACAGAACCCATTATGGAAGGTCCGTGCCGTCACTCGCAATTTAGAGGGGGAAAATGCCAAAGAGTTGCTGTCTCAAGGCATCGAAGTGGTGCAAGGGGACCTTGATGATGTAGAATCTCTGAAAACTGCATTCATGGTTAGTATCATGTTCTCCACTCACGAAAAGCTTTGCTAACATCCCGTCTAGGGGTCTACTGCTATCTTCAGCATTACCAATTTCTAGTGAGTTGAGGACGTTCTGATAAAGATTCAAACTTCGTAGAGAAGAGTTACACTGACAAATACAGGCAAAACATCCCTACGAGTGCCAGCGCACTTAAATCAAACGGCGAAAAGGAGTATCAGCAGATACTTAACATCGGCAAAGCGGCAACCAATATCCCCACTCTTGAGCACCTCGTTGTCAGTTCCCTAGCCGGGCCACAGAATATCTCACACGGTAAATACCACGTTCCTCATATGGACTACAAAGCTCGTGCCGTTAAGGAGGTGGAGGCTCGTTTCCCGGCGCTAGCTGCCAAGATCACTATCCTTTGGGCAGGATGGTATGCGACTAACCTCACTATCCCACTTTTGAGGCCTTTCTTGTGGGTATGTACTCTATTTAACACCATTGGAGTTTAGATTTAAGACACTAAATATGGTTATAGCCTGCCTCAGGCAAGTACACTTGGCTCATGCCAAGCAAACCTAGCGGCAAGCTTCCTATTGCGGGCGATGAGTCCCGTAACGTTGGTATCGTTGTAGAGAGGATTCTCGAACGCCCCACCGAGACTATGGGTAAGATCGTGGTCTTAGTTGTGGAGTATTTAGATCACACAGAGGTCCTCAAGGTTTGGGAGAAAGTAACCGGAAAGGAAGCTACCTATATAGAGCTAAGTGATGAGGCCGCGGTAGCATTGATAGGTCCCGTCGCCATTGATCTTGGAGCGCAGTTACGATTTAGTGAAGAATATCCGGATATGGACACATATGAGCCGGATAGGATTGTAAAGCTGACGGATATCGGCCTGGGAGAAGAACTGACTGGGTTAGAAGGGACTTTGAGGCGTTGTTCCGACGCCTTGCTCTAACGGTCTCTAGGGCAGTAGAGTAGAAGGCAGATTAGTTTAGCTTGTAGTAAGTCTCTTAACTTATTCTCTTATTGCTGTTTACATTATGTACAAATATCCTGAAGATACACTATAACACCTAGCTAATAAGCATCTTCTTAACATAAGCATTTTTCATAATTTAGTAATTAGTAAAATGCACAAGTGTTCAAAAAATACATATTAGTTTAAGATACCCAACTCTTACTTATATTTTTTATGGCCCGCGTAGATCATTAGGGTATCGTGAGCTCATGAAATGGCCCATACACCGTTCCTTCTGTGGCCATTGTCGTTTATAGGCGATCGATACTGTGTACTAGTAACGATAGGCCAAGAATATGCGACGGAATAGTGAACTCCGGGCAGACGTCAACGCAGGTTTGGCCAAATCGCGACAGAAACTGAATGACGGCATCCCATTACGAGGTGCTCAACCTAGTTTTGTGCGAATGGTGTTTGCCGATGGTAAGATTGTGGAGCGATAAACCCACGAGGAGCTTCGGCAGCTAAAGGGCCGCTACTATAGTATGTGCGAGGCACAAGCATTAGATAAGGAAGTAGCGGATAGGTAGATTGAGACGACACGTTGATATTTCACAGTTTTGGAATTTCTATTGTTCTACATGATATTATGTATTGTATTGAACAATGATGGCCATGATGGATGATTACCACTAACACAAATTTACTTACCTCTCCTGTCATGATATGAGTTGTCAAGCACGGCTAAAATAGTCAATGTACATGTTGTTTGATCTATGAATAGCAAATGACTCGAGACGGCTTGTATGACGTCAAATCTGCAGCATTGGCTTCCATTGTAATGATGAAACTGTCATAGGTACTGCATGTACGCAGTGCAAGTCATATGGTAACTAAGGTAGGTATGGGATTACTGAGCCCAGAGGTCATCCGGGCAGACAAAATGGCCATCCGTAAACAAACCCTTACACCAGAGTTTCGGTCTGTATCTCGACGCAAAACGAGTAGACTCCAAAGGGGTGCGCTCTTCTCCCGCCTTCCCGCCTCGCCCCGGCGGCGCTTGAGCCAGTTGACTAGGTACCTAGGTTGTATGGGTTGCCTTTCTTACCTCCGACCACCTTAACCCGAACCTTCACTCAACCAAGAGACAATTCAATCTCTGTCAAACGGACTTGACAAAACCTAGTATCTCGCATTCTTCAATTGCAGCTCTCGATTGACTAGATGTCCAGGGAGCTGCTCCTATGCTCCTCTTCAGTTTCATGTTACAGTAGAAACACCCTCCATGTTACTTATCCGGAAGGATGGCGTTCGTAGTGACGCGACACGCAATTGCCATAAGATGGGATCGTTTTTTCGCGAGACGAAGCATGACCTGAGAATATATCCGTGAAAACACTTTATGCCCTTTTCTTTATCATGACCTTAAAATCCGGGTCGGCCTCGTGTGTGAATCCAAATTTGCGAGTTACAGGCAGCGGTCCCTCACTTAATTTCCACTCGTACTCCAACAACAAATGGCTAAGTGCGATCTTGGCCTCGTCTGCAGCAAAAAATCTTCCAGGACATGCGTGCCGTCTGAAGCCAAAACCTAGGTGATCTAAACTTGTTCCAACAAGCTGGTGACGGCTCTCATTACTGGTTTGGCGCAGTCTTTCGAACCGATAGCCATCAAATTCGTCGGGATTATCGTAGATAAGGGGGTCCCTCATTCTCTCTGCTGAAACTGTAATGGAAGTTCCCGCTGCAAGATGAAATTCGTCTGATAAGACGACGTCCGTGTTAACATTTCGATGCATTGAAGCTGCGTATTGAATAGATCAGTAAGAAGGTCACTCATTTTCCAATAATTTATTGGAGAGCTTACTGATCTGATTAGGTTTTAGCCGCTGAATTTCCTTCAATACACTATCCAAAAGCTTCATCTCAGTAAGAGCAGCCTTGCTCCAGCCTCTAGCCGCGAGGACACGCAGGATTTCTTCCCTAAGTGGTTCGATCAGGTCTGAGTTGCAAATGATATCGAGAAGTGCTTGGGTGACCAAGTCCGCAGTTGTTAAAATGGCAACAATAGCGAGCATGAGTTGAGCAGCTCCTGCATTGTATGGTTTGCCCTGAGCCAGATCTTTGAAACCTGCGATTGAATCGTCATGACCAACATCGGTGCCATTGAGCATGCGTCCCCTTAATTCTTCCGTGATAAGCATATCCGCCTCTCTGACCCGAGCTCGCAGATTGGTACAGCTGGGAAGTATTTTGACCAGCACAGGACGAAGAAGTTTGGGCCAAAGCTTGAGTTGTTCTGCTGCCATGGCGCTCTCGAACCCATACGAAATGACCAGTTCCGGCCATTGTTCGGTGCGACACAGGCCCTCACCCACAAAGATGCGAGACGACATGCGAGTCACAATTTTGACAATGGCATCTTTGAGCACAACGCACTTCCAATCTGCGTTATCACAGTCAGTCGTAGTCTGAACAGGAATACAAGTAGGGATTTACCCTGTGGAAAGCCTAGTGTTTCTATACTGGCTGAAGTACACTCGTCCTTCAAAGAAGGTGTCATCTTTGCTACAAGTCTGAACTTTAGCATTATCACGCAAAATATCGAGTCTGGCTGAGGCACCTAAACTTCTAGTGATCTTCAGCTTGACCAAGTTTTGAACCAGCTGTGCGTCGGAAACCGCTTCCTTGTACGGCTCGAAGCCGGGCAAGCTAGTTGGAAACATCTGCGGAAATGTTGTTAGTCTACTGAGGTCGAGGGATTTTTATCTAACCTAGAATTGAGGCACCTCAGCAAGTTGCTCCAGGAAGTTGAACCGTCGATCGTTTCTAATCTCGTCCCCATGATGTGGGCGGAGCACAGTGATCAACCCTATTTCTGTCCATACTCTGAACGGCTGCGAGCCAAAACGATTCACAGCCTTATCCAGCATAGATTTCCCCGAGGTAACAAATTCTCCTACCGATCGTGTAGGTGTAAGCTCCGAGAACATCTTGGGATTGATCAAAGGCAAGGCTCGTGCATGCGCTTGAGTGAGTGAAAGGGAAGAAAGCAAAAAACAAAACGCAACTGTGAAAATGATGACAGCCAATGAACCAAGAAGGGAGTAAAATAAATCCATCCTAGAGGGTACCAGATATGTAGGATGTGTGCACGTTCGAAAATGATAACGATGATGATGCATTGATGAAGGCAATTTTTGTGGTAGGACCACGTTGAATAAGTACTATCAGCCCCAGCTGCCAAAGAGTTCAAATTGTAAATTCTTCGGTGTCTTTCTAGAGCCCTATCCCCGCGGGAAGACGGACTACTACGAAGTCCGGAATTACAAGGCTAGCTGCTGGTCGAGCGGGGTTCTGCAGTACGAATAACTCTTACTGAGAATCCACATATCCTCGTCTAGTGTGGGTGCCCTGTTGATCGGCACTTGGTCTGAGTTACATTGTGTAAAAGACTTGCAGATAAACTGCTCCAGAGCGTCGGCCTAAGCCCTGGTCTACGACTAAAAAATACATGCTGTCGTCTAAGCTTGGTCCCGTCCGCTGCACATATCTTACTAAGGTCCGTGGCCCCACGAAGAACGCAGCCAAGACTGTAAGTACCAGGGTCAAGATCAAGGAAAGCTGCTTTAGCGCCCGGAGTGGATCCATTGGCATCCATCGCAAAGCGATAAAGAAGAGATTTGAGGACCAAGAAATGCTGCTAAGCAACGGCGGAAAACCTCCAGTGCCAAGAGTCTGGACAGTCCAACCGAGTCTGGGTGCGCCCAACCACCACTTGTCTCGGGCTCACAACTGGACAAGGTCCAGGTCACAGAATAGAAATGTGGAAAAAGCAATATCTGAAGTAGGTCAAAGTTGCGTCTAATTTGTAGGTTCAGATGTTCCTTTATCACGAATCTCTATCATCCCTACTGCCACACGGCGTCTGGATTTAATTTTCCACTTTGTTCTGTCTACGAACCAATTCAACAAAGTATTTCAATAGAACACTCGTACCTATACACAATTTAGTTCCTGTCTGGAAGTTGCCGTCACGACCCATAAAGACACTTCGGTACAAGCTTTAGGGCGAGATGCAATTGCAAGATAGCAAGAATGCTCAAACTACCAACCTCATTGCTCTTCAGTCCTTAGCCCATACAGTATTAGCCCCTCGCATCTCACATACCTCGGATGACCTCTCTAACTCCCCGCCTCTGTAACGAAACTCAACCGCGCTTCGGTAAACTAGTATTTCCCGGCAGCCGCCTCATAGGAAGGTGGCGGTACCTCAGCGGAGGCAGATGTTTCAGCGCCATGATCAGGGACTCTTGGACTGTTCGTCTCCGCCATAGTCGAAGTGCTTGTAACACCGTCCGTTGGCCTAAATAGGTCAACAATGTCGTTCCGCTTGAGGGCCCTGATAAACTTGACAGCTCCTTTATTCACTTCGGCCATCGCATCAGCCCCATGGTCTGTCAACAGCTTGGTCAAGTTGTAGTCAACTCTCATGAGGGCCAGCATCACAGGCGTCCTGTTCAACCCATCCACTTCGTTGACATCAACACCATAGTCCAGTAGCGCTTTAATGTATTCCCGCCGGTTGACGTCGATCGAGTATGTGAGGAGTGTCTGGCCCGAGAGCATGCGGACTTTTGTCTTTGCGTCATGGCAGAGCAGCTCCTCGACCACTCGTACACTGGGCATCTCGACGGCGTGGCAGATGGCTGGGAGACCGTAGACGATGTCAACAGTGTCAGGGTCCGCGCCCTTGTCCAGTAGCATCCGCACCGCCTCTACTTTCTGCTCACTCTTCAATAGTCCGTTTCTGATGACCTTGATGAGGATGGGCTGCGAATGTATATCCGTGCCCCCAGGGTTAGCACCGCCAGCAAGGAGTTGTTTAGCGATGTCGAGCCGTTTCTTGCATATCGCGTGTTCGAGAATGGTTGTGCCCAGTATGTTGCGGGCATCCATATTGGCACCCTTGTCGAGGAGCAGCCCGATCATGTCGACGTGGCCGCTATCGACCGCCGTAGCGAGCATGGGATTGCCGACGATATCTGTTGCATTAGCATCCGCACCGTGGTCCAGCAAGAGGCGAACGAGCTCGACATTGTCTTTCTTTGCCTCCTGTGCAATGACGGCTTCTCCCCTTATAACCCTGGTATTCGCGTCGGCGCCATTTGAAAGGAGGAACCTAATACCGGCCACGTTGCCTTTCGCAACAGCGTCAGCAAAATGTGGTTGTCCCGACATAGCCTTGCTGTGCACACTTGCGCCGGACTCGATCAACACTCTCGCGACATTCAAGCTTCCTACAGAGGCAGTCTGAAACAGAGGTGGCAGCTCTGACCAATTTGTGCTGGAAGACTTGGCTCCCGCTGACAGGAGGAGACGTGCCGCTCCGGCTTGGTCGGATATGATGGCGCACTTTAGGGGTGTATTGCCATCTTCGTTGCGGCCGTTGACGTTGACGCCTTGCGAGATGAGACCGGAAACCTGCCGCTCGTCGCCGTGCATGACTGCCTGGCATAGAGCCGAGACGAAGGGACCAGGCTTGAATCTGAGGCCAGAGGTTAGGGCTTTGAAGAGCGAGAAACCCTTGGAGGGTCCGGGACCATCTACTGGGCTTGCGGGGACTGGAGAAACGGTGGTGGACATCAAGTATGGCGGTGGCGCGTCGACGGTATCTGTGACAGGACCTTGGTCCTTGATGTGCTCTGCGTAATTGCTGGTACTATCGATGTCTGATTGAACATCTCTCGAGTTTACTGTTAAGCGTGTCTGAGTCTCTGCCTGATCGATGATCTGTTTTCCCACTGGCGAGTCAAGTCTTTGGTCTTGCTGAGCCCGTTCGCCGCTAATTCATCATCAGTCAATACCCTGTCGACAAAGTCTGTCGGATGAATACACGCACAGTGTGAGAACGTCTATGAGAAAGACAAAAAGCTGTCCATACGTCATCAGGAAGCTACCGTGCGACAACAAGAACGACGCATCCGATATACCAAGAAGGCCGGGCTGCAGACCCATTAACCGCTTATGCAGGGTGCCCATGATGCTTTCACAGGCAGCGAGGGATCGTCCCAGGACGGCGCGCAGCCGCTGTGAGATAGCGGTTGAGACATTGAGGGCCTCTTCGAGCTGTGCAGCATGGCGCTTGAGCTGGCCAAGAGCCGTAGATACGAGAGTGAGCTGCAGGGCATGCTGATCATCTTGGACCAGACCGCTGGCTACTCTGTTAGCCTCGGCTGCGCTGGAAACAGCGCGGATGGAGACGGAGGCGCAGAGAGTGGTGAGACACGCCAGTGGCGAGTCATCCATGGCGCTGGCTTGTTGGAAGGTCTTGATGTCGGCTCTGGTGAGAAAGTAGAGCTGTCAGAGTGTTTTTTTATCTTGATTCAAGCAGCAAAAAGCACATGGGTAGCAGGGCTATCGATCAGAAGATATACCATGCGGGGAGGCAACCAGGGCCCCCGACTCTCACATGGAGGTTGAAGAGCGTGTCGTAGGCGATGACGCGGTTTGACAGGGGCTCGCACAGGCATGGCGTGGCTTCCATGTTACGCTAACAGCCCTACAGCGGAACCAACCCCACAGAGCACATCAGACTTTATTCTGCCATCGACAATGATAACTCTTATTTGACCCACAGCGCCCGTCGTCATCTTTCCTCACAGGCCCAGTTGTTCTTTGTCGTCGGTGGAATCTCGCCAACTATCATCTTTGATTGCTCGCCTGCTCTACAAATGCTGCTCCAAAAATGCCCTGCGGGGTGCCTGTGTTAGGGACCAAAGGTAACCAAGAGAGTGAAGAGGTTAAGTAGCTAGGTCGCAGTGCAAAGGTAGGTAACGAGATGTAATGGTCTTAATTCTTACCTTACTTCTTTTATATATAATCTCCCTTATATACTTTATATTCCTCTTATAAGCTTTATCTAAGCTACTTTAGCTTACCCTTATAGCTATATTCTTTAAGACATCTTTTTTATACTAAGGCTCCCTTTATATGCCAATAGTTAATGGCCTTCGCTGGCACCCAAGGTCAATCTGCCGGTCGGCCTGACCTTTCTTCCGGAGGGTCATGATAGCCTGGCATACCTCCGCGTGTCAGCGCCACCCGATCTGGAATAGCCATGGGGGCATTAATGGTTCGATTGTTCCGTTTACGGTAATCCTTTCGATGCCCCCTTCTTCGGCTGCATGAGATTGCGCCGTTTACGGTAACCCTTTCGATGTCCGCGTGTTATTGCAGCTCGGCAAACCAAGCCTCAGGCACACACCTCGTCGTCAGAAAGGTCTTGGTTGAGAGGCACTTGCGGAGGCCTCTAACCGAGCGAGCCCGAGAGGGTGCGTTTCCTTCTCTAGAGCCACATGATCTATTTACTTGAGAAGATAAGGTTAAGATTCTCAAGTCGAAGCCTTAGCCCCTAGTTGCAGGCTGCTGTTGACTCATAGCCGGCTGACGCAAGATCATATGAACCGTCGAAGGCGGCATGGACATAATCTCCATCTCAGATCAACCCAAGCGATTAGTTTTCTACTCTTCTGATGTCCTTATAAACGATCGAGCAAGTAAAGGAAAAGCAAATTTACTTTTGTACTTGAGGGATGGAAATCAGAGAGGTTATATACCCAAGTCTATTCCAGTCTTTATTGAGTTACTGGAATGCGATGAGCAATTAAAGGGAAGAGGTGTGTGGGCGCTAGTGGCTTCAAGTCATCATCTCAGACATGCTTCATGACATGATGTGGATAGACGATGCGGCCAACGCCGTCGTCGAGGAAGTCTGTCTCATGTCAGCCGATGGCACAGTTAACAAAGAAGTCCAGAACATGATGACTCCCGTTGGGTCCTACAGCCGGCTATCCTGTGAGGTCTTTTTAGAGTGTAAAATACTCCAAGTCAGCCATGGGTTCGGGCCAAAACAAGTACATCCATGCCGTCGGGCCGAGGGACGGACAAGCTGACTGATTCACAAGCTCAGCCAGGTGGGCAGCGAAGAGGGGGGGGTTGGAGGATGCGAGGGAGCAGATGAGCGAGGTTGTGAATGAGTGGGTCAAGGTTAAGGAGCCTCTCTCTCTCTGTGATAGATGGGCGTCCTGCACAACTTGGTAGTCAGACTGCTTTATGCTACTAATATTAGCGTAAGCCTTTTACTTGTCAAATATTTGATATATATTAACTGCAAACTCTCTATCTAGAACTATATGATGTAGCATTAAGCTGATAATATCTTTAATAGTAAAAGACTTGTCGTAATGTTTCTTTCCTTAGAGCTACTTAACTAAGTATCTGAATTCAAGTTATATTACATATGAAATCAGGTGATTTTAACTTTTCAGACCTTACCTTTGCGACGACATATGCTACTAGAGGGGAGGGGTACAATCCTTATTTCCAGGGGTTGTGAGCAGGATTGTTTTTTCACAGTGATACATACCAAGTGTTGTAAATCCTAGTCTAGCTTGCCCCATACTCCTTGCTGGGACCTATCAATGCGCGACAAAGCGGATCGACTACTTTTCTAGCGTGGGGTTCAGGTCCGATGGGAAAAGGGAGTGCGATTGACAATAGCCGACCTACCGAGTTTAACGCGTGTTCCGACTTGGTCTTCTAGCAACCAGGGTTAGGAAAAAAAGTAGTACTTTTTAATTCCTACTTTTAATAACTAGAAAAATAGTACTTTTTTCCTACTTGTAGTATT
>JAADYS010000621.1:0-14524 GCA_012931995.1 Fusarium albosuccineum | reverse complement strand
TTCAAAGCCCGTACAGCAGCTTCCTAGCCCGACAGCAGCTTCCTGACCCGTACAGCAGCTTGATCATCCGTCTAACAGCTTCAAAGCCCGACAACAGCTTCCTAACCCATCTAGCCGGATCAGCCAGGCTAACGTCGGTTAGATAGATAAGATAAGAGATTCAATCACGTGACTCTCTCAACCCGCTTTGCGTAGCCCTTTGGGAATTCCCGCGCAGCCCGGAATTAACAACAAACTAGTAATTGTTAAAGCCCACATCCAAGGGGGCTCTTTCAAAGGCTGCGCAAACTGCATCGCGTGTCGGTTACCCTGAACAACCCGATTTCCTCGGCCGGGTCGGCTCCGACAATCTCCGGAACGGCATTCAGGCGAGAACCCTGAACACGCGACTTTCCGCGTTGCAACTCAAACTATGCATCGAACAACAAAAATAGTAAAAAGCAAGGTTCGCGATAATCAGAATGACGTACGAGATCAATGCGCGGGCACCTCCAGGTCGGCTATCCCTCTGACGGCTGGTCGCCGAGCCAATCTCTAAGTCGCCGACGGGCCGAAGCTTTTGAGAGCCGCACTTACGCATTGCCACCCAAGATTGCAAATACACAATCTTCAGTTCCCCTTAATTGTAAGCAAAGCAACGTCGATCTTAGCTTCAAAGTCAAAGATCAAAGATCTTAAAAAGCCAAGATGAGATCCCTCTGTTCGTCGATCGCAAAAGCCCCAGCTACGGCGCTAAGAACTTCCACCTTCACCAAGTCTAGCAGACGCGTTCGATTCCCTCGCCAACAAGCTGCAACAAGGACGCTAGGAACCACCCGGTACCCCAGCACAACTAGCTTCATCATAAACACTCATCCGAGAATTTCGTGCCAAGCACCCCTGTCTTCTTTTACTCCGTCGCTTCCGACTGAGCGCCCTGCATATTCCACCACCCACTCCAACAGCACCATGGAACCAACAGTTCACGATCTGTTCGAAAAGGTCACCGGCACATGGCAATATGTTGTCGTTGATCCCTCTACACTGACCGCTGCCATCATCGACCCTGTTCTGGACTATGATCCCGTCACCCAGGCCGTTACTACCAAAACTGCCGATGCCATCCTCTCATTGGTCAAGGACAAGGGTTACAAGGTTGAGCGGATCCTTGAAACACACGCCCACGCCGATCATCTCACTGCGGCCTCATACCTTCAACACCGCCTTACTAAGGAGCAAGGTCACAAGCCATTGGTCGGCATTGGGAAGCGCATCAACCAGGTTCAAAAGCGTTTTGGTGAGGGATATGGGGTTCCGCCAGAGGAGTATGGAGTTGTTTTCGATACGCTCTTTGATGATGATGAAACCTTCAATATTGGGAAGCTGAGCGCCACGGCTATTCACCTGCCCGGCCACACTCCCGACCACCTTGGCTACAAGATTGGAGGTAAGCACACTGAACCCACCGAGAGTGATGTATTACCGTACTAACACGGCACAAAGATAATGTTTTCTGCGGCGATTCCCTCTTTCATGCCGATATTGGCACCGCACGCTGCGACTTCCCAGGTGGAAGCGCCAACCAGCTCTTCGAATCAGGACGCAAGCTCCTGTCCATGCCAGGCCATACTAAGATCTGGACTGGCCACGATTACCCCTCGGCAGCACGGGCCGCTCCTGTACCATGGATGACTGTGCAACAGCACAGGGAGATGAACAAGCATGTCAAAGATGGTATTACCGAGGATGAATTTGTCGCTCTACGAGATGAACGCGACGCCAATCTGGCTGCACCCAGACTGCTCCATCAATCGCTGCAGGTGAACATCCGAGCGGGACAGCTTCCCAAGCCCAATGAGGCGGGCCATAGGATGCTTCATCTACCGCTGAAAATGAAGGTTGAGGAATGGGCTGACAAGAGTTGAAGGTGTAAGAAATTTGTATAAATAATCACAGTTTGTTGTTTCCTAGCATTGATTACCGAGTTCGGGATATGTTGGCGAAATATGTATGGCAGATTGCTCGCCGTTTGTTTTATTCGGGATCCTTGGCTACGTATCCTGTGCGAAAGTTTATAGCTTGGCTCTGGAGATCTGTATCGAATATGCATCATCACCTGCTTGCTTCCGACCAAACTGCGTCGCAACTAGCCACTGATTGTGTCGTTGACCCAACGCCACGTCTTTACCATCCGCTCACAATCCAATGGCTGAACGTTCCGTATCGCTGAAGAGGCATGTTGTGTCTCAGTCAAATCAAACACTGGAAGTTGAGCAACATCTGTGGCCCGACTCTCGCCATCAACTTCACCGTAGAACCTCTCCTTCCACATTTCCAGAAGAGCTTGGGACGGATGGTTGTCTTTCCTCTTCCCCAACGCATCTTCAAGTCGCCTCACCCAATCTCGAGCTGAGATAATTTCGAAAGGACGTTCTTCATTGTTTTTCGATATCCACTGCAGCATCTGACTCCAGGTCGGTGTGACATGTGGGTTTAGAACGTGGTACACTGATGTTCGCGTTCTTTCCTCCGGCGTTTCCTTGCCATTAGTTGTCTCTGGGGCTTTTGCGCGATTGGGGAAGGCGATTTCCAACACTGATTGAGCTGCCGCCTCTACTGGCAGCCAATTCACCACTTCGTCTGGAATGTCCGGCAAGCATCCGACTACCTTTGCTGTTGACAACAGGAGAGGGTAGGCTTCGGATGCGTTCCAAATGCCGGCGTCGTTGCTGCAAAGCTGTCCGATTCGAATGATTGTGGTCAAGTGATCGGTTGAATTGGCATCCATGAGATGCTTGTTTGCGGCATCACAAACTTGTTCGGCAACCCACTTTGATTGAGAATAGCCCATTGGTGAAGCATCTGTGGGGTCTTCATAGATCTTCTCGGGAATTGGTGTACTAGGTGAGCTGATGACTGCTGCTGTGGAGCTGGCAAAGATGAATCGTGAGCGAGTCTCTGCTGCGAGATTGATCAAGTTACGCGTGCCAGCGATCTGGTCTTCAAAAGAGTTGAGTCGCAAGCTGAAGTTGACAGCCCAAGCTGAGTGGATGATGGTCGCACCCTCGTTGAAGACGTGCCTCCTGTGCTCCCCTGAGAGTCCGAGGTCGTCGCTTGATAGGTCACATGGGAGGCAAATGACCTTTCTTTGATCCCACTCAGCATCGTTGAACTGCTCAAGACCTGGCATATTGCGCTGGATAAGAGCCTTGGAGACCCGTTCATACGCAGCACGAGAACTTTCAGCTCTGAGAAGGCAGAAAACCTTCCTAATTTTAGGGTCATTCTGGAGAAGATGAAGGATGTGTGACCCCAGAAATCCAGTAGCCCCAGTCAAGACGACAACGTCGCCCTGCTTAACCTGTGATACTGGCTTCATTCCCCCGAAGGTACTGTAATTCTGTGCAAGCTGACGCATAGAGGTGAGCTGATCGTCTCCCTCATGCCCATCCCAGGGGGTTTCTCCTTTCCGTATGCGTCGCAAATATTCCACAAGTGCCGTGACTGTACCCTGATCATAGATGATGTTCATAGGAAGCCGGACAGTAGACTGAGGTAGAAAATTTGTCTCGATGAGTTTCCGTACCTGGATGCAAGCAATTGAATCTACACCCTGGCGATATAAATCTTGATCCGGTTCGACTGCGCGCCCCAAAACTTGAGAAAAGAAGTCCAAAACTGCCGTCTGAAGTTCTTCATCTGAGATTTGCTTGAAATCCAACCCAGATGAGCCCTTACCTTGATAGGCAGATTCTATTTCATGGGTATATCTCTCCTCGGCCTGGCGGCGAAGAATTGTGCCCTTGCTGCTCTTTTCAAGAGGCTTCTCTCCCTGCTTGGGGATGACTACCAACATTGTCTTGGTGATTCGCGCATGACCCTGACTCTCGGTGTTCATATGCTGGATATGGGGCCAAACTGCATCGATGAGCTCCGTTTCAGATGTTTCGCTGGAAGACAGAAACAACAGAGCACCAGAATAGTCTTTCCCACTCCCGAAAATGAGTACATCCTGTAAAAGCGTGGTTGAGGCCAGGATACTCCCCTCCATAGGCGAAGGATCAAACTTTTTGCCGTTGGCCAGTGTGATTTGAGCATCAGCTCGGCTGTGATACCGCCACGCATTTGGCTTCGATGGATGCGGCTCAAAAAGATCCGAGGTGGCATAAGACCCATCATCACGATTCGTCTTCACTTTAAACGGCCACCCGGGCTTCGCCACCAGTTCTGACAGTCCGTTTTCTTGTGGCTCAAAAGATAGGAGCTTTAGATCGTTGAGTACTCGGAGGTATTGCCAGTCTTTGTCCTTTTCATAATCTCGGTGCGAGGACATGAGAAACCCGCACTCGGCACTTCCCATGCGTGACACGAGATTGATGCCGGAATTAACGAGTTTGTCACCTACCGCAGGTGGCAGTGCCGCGCCGCCAACACCAACAAGATCCATGGACTGAAGTACTTGGATACCTCCATCCTCTTCGGCAAGCATCTGAAGAATGTAGGGCACCGATGAAAAGTACTTGGCTGGAACAGAACTCTTTGCTCGCGCGTAGGTGATCGCTTTTAGGATGTTGGCCCCAGTGATAGGCGCATGCCCTTCAGGGAAGAACCAAATCATAGCTCCACTTGTCCATGCTCTGAGGCAATCCGGGAAGCCACCGTGGTAGAGTGGTGTAGTTGAGAAGGTAGCAGGCTGACCGTCCTTAGGGAAGCGTGGCAGCGCACCTGCGACGCCGAATTGGGTCTGTGGTATGGGCTTGGGAAGACCGGACGATGTTCCCGAGGTGTGGCAGTAGTATGCTACTTCTGGGACTTTGCAAGACGGCCGAGGTACTGTTGAAACTGCAGATGGAGCATGGTCTTGGTAGCGTGGAACCCGGAAGATGTTGATATCGCCTCTGATGTTGTCGAGTTTATGGTGATGTATCTCATCGACAATAATGTCGTTAACCTGCAAAGTTTTGCAGAGATGCTGGATAGCCGGTGGCTCCAGTTGAGGTCTGTTGGGAATAGGCCTTTGAGTAATGCCATGCAAGAGAATAATTATGTGCAAGACTTACGCCAGAAGTAATGCGGAGTATCCCAAGCGCATGAGTCCTAGCCAGGTTAAGACAAAGTCAACACTACTGGTGCACAACAACCCAACCGTTGTCGCCGGGTTAGTCTTATTTGTCGGCACCAGATGATCAGACAATGTTTGAGCAGCGCATCCAGACAGTCTAAAAAGATCTTGGAATGAGAGAACAGGATGAGGGGCTGGTCATGTTAGTGTCTTGACTAGATGAGTTTCTATGAAGCTTACACTCGGTCATAGATGCCTTATTTTTGAAGGTCGCAAAGCCGAGAGCTGGTGATTGAGGGTTGTCCCAGGCTTGTTGGACGATTAGTTCCATCACCGTTTGACAAGACGGCATTGAATCGCCTGCTTGGCATTTTAGTCTGGCAGCCTCTCCTAGCGTGCAAGTGAAATAGGTTTGATTGACGGTAGCCATGGTGAAGGTGTCGTATGCAATTCAATTTCAAATCGACAGGACACATAAGAGTAAGATTTCAGGATTGGATGATTGAGGGCTCATGAAGTGATATAGTCACATTTTCCTACTTCTCACTCAACACGATCTTCCAAAGTCAAAAGCTCAGAGTGTACTGCATATCTGTGCAATTAATGAGATCATTGACTTTTGAGGCCTCGAAATGTGTGGTGGGCTGTGAGACCTGAGACAAAAGAGGAGAATTGAAGCGTCATTGACTTGTGAAGCACGAATTTGACTGGGGCCTCGAGACGCGCTGCACGCTCCTCATTCTCCCGAATTCATGTTGCACAGCAGAGAAACAACAATCACCTCATGCGGTACCCCTCTTTGTATCTCCCAACTTGCTCGACGCAGCCTGATCCCTCATCACATACACTACATCACGCGGACACTTCACCACCAGCCTCGAAATTACAGACACGACACACCAAAATGGAGAAACGATCGATCTCTGACGCTCTTTCACTGAGCAACTCTCTCAAAATACCGCAGCTTGGCTTTGGTGTCTACAGATCGCCAACAGAGGTGTGCGTCAAATCCTGCCTGACAGCACTGGAGTGCGGCTATCGTCACATTGACACGGCGCAATTTTACGCCAACGAAAAAGAGGTTGGCATTGCTATTAAGCAGTCGGGCCTGCAGCGACAGGATGTTTTTCTCACCACAAAGATCTTGACTGCGGGCGGCTCCATCGAAAAGAGCTACGCCAAATGTTTGGACAGCGTCAGGAACCTTGACTCTGAAAAGGGCTATGTGCATCTTTTTCTCATCCACAGCCCGAACAGTGGCCCAGCTGCGAGGAAAGAGATGTGGCAGGCCATTGAGAAGTTGTATGAAGAGGGCAAGGCGAAAAGCATCGGAGTCAGCAATTTTGGTATCCAGCACATTGAGGAGCTGAAGAGTTTTGC
This sequence comes from Fusarium albosuccineum, assembly GCA_012931995.1. NCBI lineage: Eukaryota > Fungi > Ascomycota > Sordariomycetes > Hypocreales > Nectriaceae > Fusarium > Fusarium albosuccineum. The sequence continues at coordinate 8,103 of JAADYS010000621.1, read as the reverse complement.
CAAAGTGTGGCCGCCCCACGTGAACCAGATCGAGGTAAGTCATTCACTCCGTTGCTAAGACGTTCAAAGCTAATGTATGCATTAGCTTCACCCATGGCTACAGCAGAAGGAGATTGTCGAGTATTGCAACAAAAACCACATTGTCGTCGAGGCATATTGTCCTCTGGTGCGAAACCTCAAGGCTGAAGAAGAGACACTCGTTGGCATCGCCAAGAAGCACGGGGTCACAACAAACCAGGTTCTAGTCCGGTACTGCCTCCAGAAGAGGTGGGTTCCCCTGCCCAAGAGCGACAATCCCGGCCGTATCAAGGCCAATGCGGACGTCTTCGGCTTCGAATTGGACGACGAGGACATGGACACGCTGAACGGGTTAGATCAGGGGCGTGCAGGTGCAATTGTTCAAGCGGTGGATAATTAGGACACGTGCTTCGCTGTCAACGCAATTGAAGAGATGGTATATATGTATTGCAAACATCCTCCAAGGCGAAGAAAGGTCGTTGCTGTGCTTTGTTCTAGAAAACTTGTCTCTATACGCCGCATGAGCTATCACCAGCTCCGGGCAAAATACTTACACAGCTCTCATTGCGTGTTAATCGTAGCTTTCTAGTGTAGCACTGACAGCCTTCACTCTCCTAAAACACGGTAATCGATATCCGCCGGTGGTGCTCTGCACTCCAACTCTCGTTAAAGACGCAGCGGCCGCAACATGATACAGAGTGGCTCTGATCAATTGCTACCGTGAATCAGAACAAAACACAACTTAATTTTCGAACGTTTCAGAAGCACATGAGCAACGCCCCAGTACGTCGCAATCTACCACCTTGATGTAGACATGGGGATGTATGGCGAAATGGACTACTCAATAGAAACTTTCAATCGCCTGTTGATTGGCTAGCTGCTCATCATATCTGCGTCTGTTACTTGGGTTTGGACCGGTGGGTATTTTACGACTACCAGCCAGAAAACTGCGCACGGTCACCTACTAATCGCAAAAAAGTGCTTATGGAACCTACTCAAACATATAATGTTGTGTTACTGTAGTACTCTCTTATATCTCGGGCTGCCTTTAGGAAGAGAATAACAAGCTACAACCAAGGCAGCCCAGGCCTGGGGTCTCTCGCACATAAAGGCTTTCCAGAGGGGAGATGTTCGTTTTCCATCTATTAGAATCACCATAGGAGAGAATATTGCAGGTTTTCAACTCCTTTCTGCTGTTTTCTACCTCTCCTATTTCTACTAGAACTCTCTCTCAGGACTTTCCATCCGCTCAAAGTCAAACATTTTATTAGATTCTGACTCATAAGGTACTTGAGGGGGACCTGGGACATAACCCGAATCCATTTCCATCTCAAGTAGGTCTTATAGACGGGATGCCACTTGCTTCGTGGTAACTGGGTATTCGGGCTTCCCTGGGACTGGGTATTCGGGCTTCCCGGGGACTGGATATTCGGGCTTCCCGGGGACTGGGTATTCGGGACGGTCGAGATGTGGTTGAGAAAGATGGTCGAAGAGGCCGACCGATGCCGAAACATACGGTGTTCTTCGTTGTTGTGGAAACGGGACAACCTGCTGTAGAGATAGATTCGGTTGGGTCGCCGCGTGGTCAAGATCCGGCCAGAGCGTATTTTCTGGACCGAGAAACAAGCCCTGAGGACGGTTGGAGACAATAGGCAAAACCCAGGGAGGGAGGAAAGCCATCTCGTTATCGTCCAATGAAAGGAACAAGTGACGGGTGATCTGAACTGGATGTAGTCCCATATCCCAATGGCGCAAAGAACCGGAGATAGGCTATAACACGTTTCGAATGTTCCTTTCAAGTTTTTCCAATGACACCAACGGCGATCGAACCTGAGGCACGTGCTTAATGAATCGACGCCGAGGGTATTCGTCGAAGAGGGGTTTCCACTTCTCATTGTAAACTTGGATTGGGTCGCCTTTATCGATGAACCTCTGAAAGTTGTATCTTACATGTTCGAAACGTTCTTCGAAGGTGCCGTCTTCATCGTCATCTTCAGGTTCGCTTCGATAAAATTCTGCTCTGGTCGCTTTCTTGTCGATCAGAGGCTTCTCCAGCCTGACTGAGAGCTCTTTATACGGAAAAGAGCATAAGAAATGCTGAATACCATTCAACCCACTGATGATAGTTTCTGTGCTTTCGAAGTTGCTAGGCAGCACGTAGGTAGCTCGATCCTCATCAATCTCTCGATAAAGCCTGTTTTTACGGGCTTCGTAGTCATGACTCTTCGAAGGGAAGACTCCATCAATCAGGTCCCTTCTGAGACGTTGGAGTGTATAACCAAGATGTAGAGACCATGGACCCGTGTCCCGAGCGAGCTGCTCAATAACCTTGAGGTGTTCCCATTCTTCCATGTTCCAGTCATCAAATGTGGCTGGGCCCACTGGACCCAGGAGCTTTGCTACGGTGCCCGAAACGCGTTTCACGAGCTCAACCGCAGATAGTTTCACCAAGTGGTTGAGCTTGCCTGGTAGTTCTCCGACTCGTCGGCCGAAAATCGTTGTTTGAGCTGGCCTTGTGTCGGGCTGGGTGCTTGTCAATTTGAAGGCAGACTCGTTGACTAAGATGCAGAATGAAGCTCGGGCGACCAGAGGCAGCTCCAAGTCGAAGGCAATACGTAGGGCCTCTTCTGGCAATACCTCAATAAATCGAGCATTTGGGCTGTTCATGATCCATTCGTTGACTGGTTTTCTCACGACGCCAGTACAGTCAAACCACTTGCTAAGTTTTGCGAGAGTCCAGACGCGAGGCGCAGAGTCTAACGAAGCAGGTTTTCCTTCGATCCACTGGAGGAGACGGATGAGGCCATTTCTGTGGCGGATGGAGCAATAGCCCGGGATATGTCGATAGTTAGGTGTGTCATACAGCTCATTGTCTTCCTTTGCTTTCATACGGAAGAGTTCTTCGGGAGCAACCGGAAGCCGACGTGGTGGTCTTTGAGGTTTTTCTTTTCCTGGCTGGTTCCAGAGTTTGCTGCAGATACAAACATCGTCGTGACCAGTGACAAGCGAAGCGTTGACTCGATGGAGTATGGAAGAGCTCCACCAGTTGATGATGCCTGGAGTCAAGAAAAGCTCATCCATCATGGAGAGCAGTTCATCACCCTCTGAAGGGGGTGTAAGGTCGAGAACATAATTGACGCCATCGGGGAGCTTCTCTGCAAGCTTGCGCTGCCTCAGCACTCTGGCTTGAAAGGGGGGACTCAGCAGCTCTGCAAACTTGAGGGAGCCGGTCTTAAGTAAGTTCTCGGAGTGAACCCGGAAGGCTTGGGAGCGATACATGATACCGTTACAGTCTGTAGGAGTCGTTAAGTCCTGTGTGACAACGGGGTAGTCGATGAAAACTATGGTATCCCCTTTGCCCAGTTCAAAGGCAGTTGCATGGAGACGAGTGAGCTCAGCGTCACGAGCTTTCTCTATCTCCGCCCATAACGAAGTGGCTCGAGATTCGTTCTCCTCTTCCAAAAAACTGATAGACGTGTCGGCGTCCATGTCAAACTGGCTCACAGCCATCGTAGCCTCCTTGTCTAGATCTATGACTGGGTTTCTGATGATGGGATCCAGCTGCATGAGACACTCAACATCAGTCTTGAGATCTTATACGACTTCGTGAAGATTGTCGATTCCAAAGTCGGATAATGTGTCGCTTGAGGAATCATCCGTGCCATTGGTGAATAGGTCATCTTGGACAATACTTCTTGCTTGAGCACACAGTCCCCCCACTCTGGGGCTAGAGATGTTTGTGAAAGGAATTAGTCCTGTCAATTGTCAGTTGTCAATAGTTCAAAAAGGGGAATAAAAAGGATAGACGGACTTCAACGAGCATGTGTGAAATGTGCACGAGGGACTTTGTGGTGACTTGTCTGAGGCTCCTCGACTGCCTCAACTTGTCATCCAGGTTGACGCTGGCAATACCATAACCGTCTGACCACAGCACAAAGTAGCTACGACTTCGATCGAGGTTGATGAAAATTTTGCGAGAGAAATTTGGCTGCTCGGAGAGGTCGACCAATACCTCGCGAAATAGGCTGAGAAGTATTCCGGTAAGCCGTGCGATGGGGCTCTTCTCGGCTTGTTCATCGGCACCTTCATCAACTTCAGGCCTGTGCTGTTGAGACCCAGTTTCAAGAGTCATCTGGAGTGCCCTGTAGGCTATTGGCAAGTTTCTGGGTCGCTCCGTCGCGTTATTTCACATCTGGATGAGGAGTTGAGGGTGTCTGGTCGGAGATAACCAGGGTTAACAAATCATCCCTGACATACTGACAACGCGGCATCAGCTGATCGGCGGGTGACCAATACCGTCATACCACATGGGCCACAGCGTGAGGGGTTGAAAACAGAGCGGATTTCAACTGGATGAGTATCTGCCTAAACCTCAGACATCGAAAGCCTTTCCGGGTTCATTAACTCACCACACCATGGAACCGGTTGGGCTGGCATTGGCTGTTGTGCCATTGATTGGAAGCTCTATTGCCGTCTTTAAAGAGGCGCGGTCGAAGCTGAAGATCTTTTGCCATTACTCGGCAGAGGTGAGACGCGTGAGGAAGCGCTTCAGCATCCAGCGAGATATCTTTTGGCTTGACTAGCCGGAATGACAGAATACTCGGGGCTGAGGCTAAGGGTAAAGGAATTGCTGTATTGTAATATCCTAGAAAATGTTCCATTTCACAGTCGCGGGAGGATACAGGTGCACGTCTCTAGATGTAGGGAGGTTAGTCAAATACAAAATAAGAGACTAGAACCAAGGCTGTCTTTCTACCTGATCCTGGTGATGGCCTGATTCTCGCATCAACTCTTGGGGGAGATTACGTGTAAATCACAAATCTCGGGCGGTCGCCCTGTAAGGTAGGTGACGTTTTTTGATATCCTTAAAGGGCACAGAATTGATGCAGGGGCTTTTCCGTCTCTAGATTGCTTATCCGACTTCCGGCGCAGTGCCCATTAATCCAGCAATAGCATCATTGTGTCACATTCAGGCCTCGGCTGTGCTACCTAATGCGTAGAAATGCACGTCATGCCTTCAAAACTTTTATGGAAAACCTGTAGATCTTGCTGGATCATCGACAAAATATGCAAGTCTTGAGCTCGGATCGTCAAAGGGAACCGCTGAAGTAGTCTATCTACAGATCGTTTATGCCAGATAGCGGCAAGAATACGACGTCAAACTACGTCATTCTCAGGCTGAAGTTCTCACGGGGAATCTTCATTCCGGAACAAAAGAGGAAGCTAGTAAGGATTGACTCTTGTGATACTCGTGTCTCCAGATATAAAAGTTGACAGGGCTTCCTCGTGGCTTTTCCATAGCAATCACGAACACCAAAAAACCAGTACTAGCTCAACAACAGCTTCATCATAGCAATCACAAACACCATGAAGTTCTTTGCCATTCTTGCCCTCGGCTTCGCTGCTATCGCTGCGGCTGCCCCTTCACCCCAGCTCAGCTGCGAACGAGATGGATGGTACTGCGAGGCCTGTGTCAATGGTAAACAGCAGTGCGTAGCCTGTACCGATGGCACTGGCATTGGGGTGGTCCAAGACTGTTAGAGGTACGCCAATGGTCCCCATATGTAGAACAGAACTATGACAGAGATCAGTCAATGCTAAAAGAGAAGAAAAAAGTGGCACAGATGGAATTAGGTGGCACAGTGAGAGGGATATTCTAAGCTATGGTTCGGGCTATCGGTTTAAAGTTATAGGGCTACAGTTCTATATATTTAGCCCTCATGGTCGATTTAATATCCCTCAATGGTACATAAACAGCATGCAGTAGTAGTGTAGGTCTATACGATAGGTACTCTTGATGTTGTGGTCACTTAATTGAATAGTCCCCTCATAAGATTCTCGCCATATCATTGAATCTCTAGCTTAACTAGTTGCAAACTAGGACTTTGTCCCATTCTAGATCTAAATATGACTACAGGATACCGGTAAGAGGAGTACGACGTATTTCCAGTTTCCGAGTCCCCCGATGCCGCGAGGTGCGATAAATTAGTGACCAGTTCCGTCATAAGGGTTGACTTCAGTCTCCTTAAACTTCCTAGCGCTAGTCCTCTTCTCAAATAGGACATCAAGCTCTTCATATGTGCGATCTTTGGTCTCCGGCAAGCGGAAGTAAGACCAGACAGCAACAATAGCCGAGGTTCCCGCCCAGAAGAAACCTGCCTTGCCCTTCCAGTTCCATTCAATCGGGTTCAGCATATACGGGTTGAGAACGTTAGCCACAATCTGGCACATGGCATATGTGTTCCTCGCAATGACGACAGTCTGAGGTCTCAAACGCACCGCAGATGTCTCGGAGATGATGGCGTAGCAGATGGGACCGACAGTCATGGAGTAAATGAGCTTCCAGACCAGCACGAACGATACCTGAGCCCACTGTGCGCCTTGAGTCGTCGATGCGGCCGAGCAAATTCCTACAATGACGAGACAGCAGCTGGTCATTGTGATACCGGTGGTATATAGTGCGCGACGACCGAAGTAGGAGAGCCAGATCCAGGAGATGCAGGTGCCGAGGAATGCCATGGCCGTGCTGCCGATGGCTATCGTGAAGGCATTGTTGGTGCTGATGCCAGCCTGGAGGAAGAAATAAGTTGGCGTGTATGCAAAAACGGCACCCGAAAGCTGTTGACCAGCAAACACGACCATGCAAATCTCTGTTCGTCGCAGATTCACGCCGCGGAAACAGTCAAGGTAGCTCGAGTCGGACTGAATGCTGGATTCGAGCTGGATCGTGTGGCGCATCTGCGCTACCGTAGCTTTGCACTCCTCAGTGGAGCGCGTAGAAAGTCTCAGTAGCGATTTCTCAGCGTCTTCATAGCGACCCTGTTTCGCCAACCACCAGGGAGACTCGGGAGCAAAGGTAATGGCAAGCATAATGGGAACAGGCCACATCCACTGGATGGCGATGGGGACGCGCCATGACCACTCTGAGGTGTAAGAAAGCATTCCTCTGAGAACGCCAGCGGACAGGAACTGACCCATGGCCCAGCAGAGGTTGACATAGACGGTGAGGTAACCTCTCAAGGCGAGAGGTGCCACTTCGGAAGCATAGGCTGGGCCACTGGTTGCGTATACACCCCAGGTGAGACCGCAGAGCATCTGTCCGACGAGGAGCATCTCGATGCGGACGGCGAAGAACGAGATAAATATGAATCCGGTCATCAAGGCGAGGGAAACTTGTAGGACCCGTTTGTAGCCGTATTTAGCTGATGCCCAGCCATTGATGAAGCCTCCGATCACCACGCAAGAGTTGGTTCCGTTCTGAAGGCCTGCTTGCCAGGCACCTGTGAGCTGCCATGTATCTTTCTCGGGATACTGAAAATGATATCAGTAACTGATTAAGTGGTATATGGTGCATAAGACAGTCACTTACGTATGATCCAAACTTGTGCTGAAAGGTCGGGTAGCCGAAAAAGTTAGACATCAGACTAAAGACAAACGTTAGCTTGACAGGGATCGGCCGAGATACTCATAGGGCTAACCTCTGGTCATAACCCTCCATGACAATGGTCAAAGAAATGACAGCAGACCATAACACTGCCTTCCAGTTCTCTCGCAGTGCCTGCTTCAATGTTGTCTGGTGCTCAGCAATCGCTGCAGCCTGAGCATCCTCCAACGAGTGCAGGTGCCCCTTGAGGTTGTCATCATCATGCTCAACATGCTGATCCGTAGGACCGTCCTTCTTAGACGCGGGCTCCATATTCTTATCGTAGAGTGTGGAGTGGTGGGTGAGGAATGATTGGAGTTGATGCAACGTTTATCATGGTGTGGTCTACTTATAACAGAGAGTCGGTATCCTCGGTTTCATCCTCTTGGCATGTTAGCTCTCACCGATGGCCATCCCCAACTTGGGTGAATCTGGCTAGCCTCGCATCGGCCGACTCTTGGTTGAAGATTGTATTTATCCGGGCTGGAAACTCTTATTAACCTGGTTACCGTTGGGGAAGGGCGAGCTGTAGGGCGTGACGGCGTCTTGGAAGAGGCTGTTACAGCCACTTGTGGCTAATAACCCATAGCTATAGATTATCCCGCCCTACCTATCCTTAGCTATAGGCAGGCTATTTAGGCATACTTAGAATAATTAAGTAC
>JAADYS010000618.1:0-29814 GCA_012931995.1 Fusarium albosuccineum | reverse complement strand
GGGCTCTTCTCACCCCTCCCCTCCCCTGCCGTCCACTAACACCATCCACCCCAAACAACCAGAGAGACCAGAGACCCTGGCTGTTCGGCGTTGCCTCGAAGCTTTGCTTGCTTGCTGCTTTGCCCATAATAGGCCCATCGTCTCGCTCTCTCTTCGCCTGGCTCCAAGCTTTTTTTTTATCGGGGCGTGACGCTGGATGCTCCACTTTTTGCGACCTTTGATTGTCTTTGGTGTCGGATACCTGATCAACAAAAACCACAGCAGAGCCCGCCTTTGCGACCAGACTCATTTGCTGCTTCTCCATCACCCTCCAAGCTTCAAAGGTAGGCCACCTCTTTATCGTCTTGCTGCTGTTTCCGCGCGCTTCTCTGGCTGCCTCGAGGCCATTGTTCGCCCCGATCATGTCCAATTCCAAGTCAATGGCCGTCGTCTCGCTTCTGCTTTCGTCTCGCTCTTCGTCGTCGCCGACTCTGTGCCTTCAAACATCCCGGCACAACAGCCGGCCTCAGCGCCCAGGATGACCGCCAATGACGCTTGCCAAGCAATTCATCAAAACACCATTGCGCCGGTATTCGATTTGCTCTGTCGCGACTCAATTGAACGACGACGACGCGGTCATGACTTGAGAATTGGCGTCAATCGGTCGCTCAATGGACCCGGTCGACAGCTTCAGGAGCCTCGGTGTTTGGAATTCCTCGCTTTGATTATCGCCCAGGCCACAATCAGACATGTTGACTAACATCTCATTCCTGTAGCAATCTCCACTCTCGACACAATGGCCGCCATCAAGTCCCTCATGACCCGCGACGAGGTCGTTCACCAGCTCGTCAAGCGAAAGAATTGGGCTGCCCGTGAGCCTGGTGTTATGGTCGTCTTCTGCATTGTTGGTGTTGGTAAGTTGAGCATCGACGGCTTTGTTTGGAGTCAAGAAGAGCAAAGTCCCCCAATTGAATCACAAGTCCTAACACTGTCCACAGTCGCCATCTTCCTCATCGGCATCTTCGTCAACAAGAAGCTTAAGGAGCGCAAGGCCAACAAGGCTGTTGTGGTCTAGGCCATGTAAGGAAGTAAGGTGTCCAAGGGGAGAGGAGGGTGGCTCGAGGCATAGTCATGAGCGTCTTTTGGACTGTATGCCTCGGGTCAAGTGGTGTTACGACAAGGTGCCTTTCTGCGACACACCGGGTGACCGACTGTGACCCCGTATCCCAGTCAATTATCGGTTACGTCCCCCATCAATTCCTCGCTCGCCGCTCTGGCCGGTCACGGCTCAGTCTATTAAGCCTCAGTGGCCTCACCACCATGGTCAGAGGCGGCGCGCAACTCTGTACATACATACGCACCACCGGATCTCGTGGGACAAATGTGCTGGAGGACGGGTTCTCGTCGAGTGTGCGTGGCTAGGTGGCTGTATTCTCTATTCTAATGCTACTGATACCTACCTGTTTGAAGCTCAACTCAGCTTACCAACTGCATTTTGCGAGTGACCCCATGATCGTGACAGGTTTCTTGCCCTGTCCTCCAGCTTCCAGCCGAAGAGGTCCATCAAGTTGAGCAACGCTGTTTGTAACTGCGACCAGTGCCGTCTATACACCAAACATTAAGCTTGGTTCCCCTTATGGGGCCCTGATGAACTGCATAGCACTGATCTGGGGTGCATGTATTGCCTGCGAGGCACGTGTGTCTCCTCCTATATCGTACAGAGTCTATCTAGTCTAGAAACGCATCCAAATAATGTACACAACCGGCCTCACCATGAGTATGGGGTATGCATCAAAATCCCTCCTTGGCCAACATGTCCGCTATGTCAAGATAAAACGCAATTGCGTTAAAGGTTCGCTTGATGCCCATCCACTCTCGTACCGTCCATCCAACCCGGTTCGACCAATTGATCAGGTCCAGGTGGCTCACCCCGAGCAGCGTCCCCTTGTATGTGCCCCAGTGACTGCTCTCCACGCTCACGAGCCCGTCGTTCGGCCCTTCTGCCTGGGTCATCACGGCATGGGGGTGTCGAAACGGGCTCAACATCGCCGGTTGTTCGACTGCCGCCCCGTACGAGAAGTAGCGCACGTCAGCGCAGTCCGGTGTGCTCGGGTTGAACTCGTCGGCCATATATCGCCTTGTCAGCTGCGCGAATGCCGCTGTGCCGAGGCCAGCCCGCTCGAGGGTCTTGTATAGCCGGGGCAGGTGTAGCGGCGAGACCTGCTCGTCGAGAAGGTAGTCGGCGAAAGCACTCCCACGGTGCGGCGTGGCGACAGTGACGAGTGCCGCAACACGGATGGGGAGAGGGGCGAGGTGGGCAAGCATATACCGGGCATCCAAGCCGCCCATACTGTGGGCAATGATAGTTACGGCTTCGGGAGCCGGCGCGTGGGATTCAAGGGCGGTGCGGAGGGCGGCCGCGCGGTCGGCGATGGAGGAGGACGGGGGCACGGCGGGGGTGAGAACCGTTGCGCCTTGTGCGGTGAGGGCATCGCGGATGCCGTGCCAATACTGGACGGCGGGGAGGTAGGAGCCAAGACGAAGTTCAGCAAAGCCGAAGAGGCCGTGTGCGAGGACGATGGGATATTTCGGAGTGCCTGTCGCAAGGTTAGCGGATGTTGTAAGATGATGCTATATAATTGGGTTGTATGAGTAATGCATCAACGTACTGTACTTCTCCCGTATCGTGGCATAGTCGTCCGAGATTTCCCTGCCCAGGGCTTTGATCCGAGGGTCTTCATCGCGGCGCAGATGCCGGCCGGAGGAGAAGGCTTGGCGCGGTATCGGATGCCATTGCGCACGACATGGTGGATTTTTCAAAGCCAGGACGGGCGTCCTACGCCAGAGAGTCGATCTGCTCATAGATCTGGAGTCGCATGGGCCGAAAGATATGTTGTGGATGAAGATCGTTTGGCGGCGCATTTTTGGAGGCAGAGGTTGAGGTGACGTCACGAATGCGCCTGCGATTTTTGGCGGTTTAACCCGGCATCGGTCCTCACCGGCACAGAGCTAGCAGCTTTGAAACATACCAGGCGGTTTCCGAACTAATACACTTGTTGGATCTATCGCCTGCATAACAACGAATACAAGTACGAGGGTCCCTCGTCGAATAAACCTGATAAAAAGTTCCAAAAGGGTTCCTAGTTATACTGCCGTATGTGGGCATCTTCTGTGCCAAGAATTAATGTGTGCATTCATTAGGCTAAGCTGCAACCCGAAACGGAAGTCATGAGTTAGTATTCTCATGTCCGTGATAGTAGTTGCCCGATATAGGAGATGATTCAGATAACCTACGACATGTTTACATGCTGGTTTACATACTGCTCAGGCAAGAGTCAAGGGTTGGTGAGTTGTTCGAGTCTTGTTGCTACATGGATCATCGGGTGTTTCTTAGCAAAACCAACATTCGAGGCTGGCAGTTGGACCATCAATAAAATCAAAGTTGAATGAATTGCATTTTGTCTGGGCCACTCCTTTGATGACAATATTCTCATACGACTCTATTCCCCGCATGAATTCTTATAGAATATATGCCAATTAAGCCTGACCTAGCGCAACGCCGCATTGAAGCTATCGAAAAACCAAGGCGAATGGAACATCCTAATCTAAACCCCCGAGTCCTAGACGTAGGTGTGTATAGTTTGTCTTTATTAAAGAGAACGGAAATCTCGACAATTCCGCCATGGCTCCCTTCTCACCACTCGTGTCCGATCGTCTAGGATGGTGTCGCCAAACTTCTTCGCCGCGCTTGCGGTTCTTACGTTCCTGACAGGTTCTAGTGCAAGTCGATGTAGGCCAAGCTCGTCGGCTACTTCGCTAGAAACAACATCAGATTCTGCTACGAGTGCGTCGACATATGCTTCAAGCTCAACCGAGACTGAAAGTCTTGCCATCTCGACCACAACCGACATCACCACCACCCCCGAGAGCCTTTCTACATCCGCAACAACATCTTATGACTCAACTAGTACTACCACGACCGCAAATGAACCCGAGGTTACCAATCTTGTCGTCAACGGCGACTTTGAGGGCGCGCCCCCTACCATCGATCCCTGGAAAGTGCTATATAACCAAGCCGTCATCACACTCGAAAACGACCCGACCTATGCATGGCAGAGCCAACAGCCGCTGCGAGTCAGCTTCACCCAGGATAACTCTGTCGACTTTGTGTACCAGGACATCGACGGTTCCCTCTTGGAGCCTGACAAACTCTACCTGTTTACTTCCGGCGTGCGTTTCCACCAGGCTCTAGACCCAAACGGCAACGGTCCGGGGTGCCATTCAGCCAAGGCGTACTGCTTTTATGGAGGAACCAATGGAGTAGGAACTGCTGATCAAGTCTTTGCTCAGGATGCTATTGATAGCTACAAGGTTGTCGATGCGAGCTGCCAGTTTACGCAGGACCAGCTTGATCAGGGTGTTCGTGTCGCCCTTGTCTTTGTTTGTCAGGATTCGTATGGCTGGATAGACAAGGCTCGGTTTGTAAAGGAATAAAGTGCGTCTTGGGTGTGTTCTCAGCTAGGTACTTGAGAAGTAATGGGTATTAACCGTAGAGAATCACTACTTTGATGTAGCCTTAAGACAAGTTACCCAGAGTCACGAATGAGTCCGGCTCATACTTTATTACCTTAGTCAACATACCCAGATAATGTTTGGGCATTTACATGCCAGGGTTCTAGTTAACATATGGGCAAAAAGAAGTAAAATAGTCTTCGCCTTAGGTTTCGTGGGGTTCTAGGGTAGCGCAAGCAATGACGAAGATCTAAGTCGTCCAGGGTGATTTTCCTTCGCCAACTCATGTTTCTTGCCATTTACAAGGCTATTTAAACCTGTTGGTATGGTGGTGTTGGTCTGGGATAATTAGGTCTCAAGGCTGAGCTTGTGATATTAATGGAGGGGCACCATCGTCCAATTCAGGGTATTCAATATGCGCGGAACGTACGCGAAGGAGTGCTTGAAGCATGCTCCCCCGCGCCCAATATAATATTAGACCTCCGCAACCTAACCTCCTGTCTTGGAACTCCTGATAAAACAGAGAAGTACTGTTGGGTATGATCGAACGGGCATCCAACATGAGCTTCCCTCCTTTCTCTACCGTATGCTCCCTCCCTTGGTTTCCGCAACGCCCGTCATCATCATTACAGTTGAGTACACATTAGAAAGCAATCAGAAAAACTCGTGCTTTGTAGCGCTTCAGTTCTTTTCTGGAGGCAGCTGGCTGGGTGCGTTCTCGTTGGTGACGCCACTGTAAGCAGGGCGTGGCTGTGCCCCGTCAAAGGGGCCTGACAAGTTCTCAGCCATGGCCTCGTCATAGCTGGGTGGCGCGTCGTCGTATGGCGGAACGTCCTGGCCGGGAGCCAGCTGTGGGGGGTATAAGGGATCATGAGGTGGCTGAGGTGCTTGTTGAAAGGCTTGAGGAGGTCGTTGTTGATGAGGCGAAGCCATTGCTGGGTTCCCTGAGCTTGTCCGCGGTGGCAGGCGAGGAGGCACGTTGCTGGTGAACGTTGCGCGTCCCGGCCGGTTTGACCTTGCCGCTTCCACGAGCTCAACTGGAGGAGTGATGCCAGAGAAGACTTCTAGCTGTGCAAAGTGCAGTGGGAGGTGAATGACCTGCGCATTCTTAGAGATGTCTTTAGATGCAATGCCCTTCTTGGGTTTGCCCCAGGATAGCCCCAACTTGATCTCCAGCTCATATCTCCGTGAGAGGTTACAGGTGGCAAAGGATGGCGCGACAGTGTTAGGTAAAGGCATGTTCTTCCACACATCATCTGGGATGACCATCTCCTTTCCTACCTCATCCTCTGGGGAAGAAGTCAGGGGGATGTTCAGATTGGAGTTTGAGGCAACCACCCATCGGTTAACCTTTTGGTTATGAAGCTCGAGAGCTCGAACGTCGGTACGACCGATCAGATCCATCTGGAATGAGACCAAGTATACCTGGTCTGTGTTGTTGTTTAGCTTCTTGGCAATAAGCCGTAAAGGAATGGGCTTGTTGCAAGTCAAGATGCTGGGATGAGGCAGGCGGGCCGATATCTCGATGGCTGGAGTTGGAGCGACGTCTGCAGACGGCTCTGGGTCGGCCGACTTGGAGTCCTCACCACCCTTGAAGTTGAAGAGTGAACTTCGCTTCTTCTCTGGCTGCGGAGACCGTGGCCGGAACGTAAAGGGTCGACGGGCGAACGCCTCCTGAGACGTCTGTTTGGGACGTGGCGGCTCGATGGGCAAGAACTTGAGGCCGATCTGATAACGCCAGTTCTCCTTGAGGAGCCCTGGACGCTGGATAGTGACCTTGATATAGTAGCGGATCTCGGCCTCCATGGGATATCCGGTGAGTGACGGCGGTAACGTGCGAGTGACATGGCGGAGGTAGAGCTGCTTGCTGCCGTCCATGACTCTCACGCCTCCAATGCCAAAGATGCCGCCGCCGCCAAACCCTCCAACGTTTGCCATGCCGCCGATCTTGGACATGGCCATTGGGTCACTGCATGCATTGTTGATGGGGAGCTTGAACTTGAATGGGAACTCATGCTCGCCGGCCTGTAGCGGGTATGCACCATAGGGATTGGAAGAACTTGCGTAGTAATCATCCGGGAAGACCTGCTGGAGCTTGTAGAGGATCTTGTGGTTTTCCGTTGCGATACTGCCGGGAGGACGCTGAGGACCACCAGGCGGTCTTGCGCCGAAATCTGCGTCGAAAGCGTTGGGAGCATGCAGCGCTGTGCCCGACTCTCCCTCCAGCTTGACAACGATGCTGCCAACCTGCTCTGCGCGGTTGAGGCCAAGGACGATGCGACCCTGGATGAAGTCGAGGTTGGTATAGAACTCCGGCTGGTTGTCCAGCGCTATACGGATCGACATGATGGGCGAATAGGGGCACTGGGCAGGCCACGGAACAGAGCTCGGCGTGCAACGTGTGGTGGGATGGAATAATGAGACGATGATTTGGGCCTAATGGCCCAATGCGCGCGGTGACAAGTGGTGCGAGGTGAGGGCGATGTTCACTTTCCAGTCCAGGAGAGACGACCTTCTTTTATCCGGTGATATCAGGCTTGCTATGTCCGTCCGGGAGGCTCCAAGAGCTGTCAGTTTCTCATGCAAGAGCATGAGAGGATGCGTGCTCGAGGTCGAATGGCGGTTGAGGTAGAGCTGCGTCACCTAAAGTGCTCAGCCTCAAAGCCAAGCAGCCCGTGTGGCGTTTACCCACAGTCACGCGGGGTATTTAACCCGGTTTTTGGCACTGTACTTAACATGGCCTCTTATTATTAGCTGCAACCACCCAATTTATTATTTACCTAGAGGCTTAGCAGTGACGACTGCACCGTAAGGGCTGAAGGT
Organism: Fusarium albosuccineum; assembly: GCA_012931995.1. Lineage (NCBI taxonomy): Eukaryota > Fungi > Ascomycota > Sordariomycetes > Hypocreales > Nectriaceae > Fusarium > Fusarium albosuccineum. Next base: position 22,500 of record JAADYS010000618.1, on the reverse strand, counting down.
CTGGCTGATGGAGACGACTCTGAGGCGAAGTTGGTGCGGATGGTTCGGATAGACGTCTTTTGGTGGCTGATTCCCAACCGACGTTGCCGTTCGACACTGTGATGAATGGGTAAAGGTCTCTTGGTGACGAAAGAAACTCGAGGCTGGATAGGCCGGCCTACTTGAGGAGTTTGCTTTCTTCGGGATAATCGGGACGGTCTGACATGCGCTGTCCGAGTCTTGTCTTTTGTCCTGAACTTCGGTCTAGGGACATTATCAGTTCCCCGCTCCGGATGTGAGAATTTATTGACTGGGGCGTCCGCTCGAATTAGTGAGGGTTAATATGTACGACTGTCGTCCTTGAAACTGGCTTGCAATTGGGTCCGAGGTAAGCATGACTGTTTAACTAGCCTCCGTCAGAAATTCCGAGTCTTTATCCCCATCATAGATAGCGAGCCAAAGTTGGCTTCATGCACTTTCCACAAGGGCGGCGTATACTTTAAACACTTGTGTATACCCGGCCTTCTGTATTTCAAACTTGGTCCCTCATGTCGAAGCGATGCTATGCTCATTGCTATGTAGGCAGCATGGTTGAGATGCACAATTAGAGTAAAGGTTCATAAAACTTGCATGATGCTAAGTAGACCTTGAAGACATTGAATGCTGGCTCAGCGGACCGTCTCAAGGAACTACCTCGGCTCGTCGATGGTTGTTTGGGGACAGCGCTTGCCGGCATATCTGACGATGGACTTGCCGTGTCAAAGAACCATTCCCTCATCAGAACGAATGCGCTTTGACATTTCCTCTTGACCCAAGTCTGCCTGATCGGCATTCGGCAATTGCTCCTCTCTGAGAACAACAGTTCATGGGCCCCTAGAAGAAACAAAACGGGGGACGACCAACAGCCAGTCTGGGATGGAAGTCTGTGTTGGTGACGACCAATGCAACCAATGCAACTTGGCTCGTGATAAATGGGTCCATGACGGGGAATTCGCCTCGCAGTCTATGCGGAGGGATGCACTGGCAATGTATTTCGTCTTGTAGAGCAAAAGCCGACTTCTTTTAAGCCACGGTAACTGGCACTCATTGTGCTTGCAAGAAAGAACTCGTCCCTGGCGCTTAAATAAAGTTCTCACTGTGGCTTGCCTCATTTTGGATCAGCTGCTTGTGATGTTTCGTCCCTGGCTAGGTAGCAGGTAACCACCTTGCCTATCACAGATCTTGCCGAGGATTCAATGAGGTGCACCATGATCGGAGTCACTTGTCACCGATTTACCGAGATTCGATCACGCACACACACACACACACACACGCACCTGCCAACCTCAGGCAGTCGAGTTTGCGCAACTTGCCGTAGTGAGTCAACTCTTCACAACCAACACCCATCGCAAAAGTCCCTCGAGGCAGGGGTTTACTCCTCAGCGGAGCTTCACGCGACCATCTTTTAACCAACTCTCCCGACTGTGCCGCGATAGCTCAGGCCCAGAGCTCAAGGCCCCCGGTGGAGATGATCCCAGGACTCCCCGGAACGAGTCTCAGACAGACAGCCTTCACGAGCGGGTCTCAAAGGTGCCGTGTGCCGCGGGCGTTGCAGATGCAGACCGGAGGCGTTGGTTGTTGGTGATAACTAGTTCACGATTTAAACACCTGCTCGATGCAGCACTCGACGTGTCGTCATCTCCACTCTTTCGGCCGGTGCGAGATCAACCAACAGCGCCGAGAGACAGTGCCGTCACATTCTCACGGCTTCGTGATGTCGGCAGAGTGGACAAGCTTCAAGACAAACCGCAAGAAGGACCACACCGTATCGGCAGTATGTCTGTCAGGGCATTGAGCACCGAGATCGACAGCTCCCGGGCCCGCTTCCGACGCCGTTTCGTCGCCCACTCTGCTGCACGTCGAACCAACTGCATATCCAGGGTCCCCCAAGCCTTAGGTCCGGCCCCCAACCGTCCAATTCGAGTCGATCCAATTACTCCCGAGGTCGATAAAGCTTCCTTTCAAGCAAGCGCCCTGTTTCTAAGGCGCTCACATGCATGCCATGAGCCTAGATCCCGGACCTCCTCCGCAACCCTAGCGCCAACACGAATCTTAAATCATGCCATGTTCCATCCACTACAATCGAGTACATGGCAAGCATGCGCGCAAACGCAACTCCCGAAGCCTAGTCGCGACAGTGCCCGCGCGGACAGTCGCGCCAGTCCAGCAAGCTAGCGGAATGGCACGATGCGGCCCGCTTGCCGCCCAAGACGGGGGCCTCGATGCCTCCCCTCGCGCTCGTCGACCAACCAGAACGACACCTCACCGACTTCGCGGCCGCGTACCGCTTTCCGCGCGGTGCAGGCTGCCGCGGTTCCCCGCTCGATCGCTTCGTGATTGGCAGGCTTGGCCCCCAACTCAGCCAGCACGTCGACAAGAGATTGTTTCCTGCAGGCAAGAGATTGCCAGCCATTCCGCTGTGTTTGCTGATCCCGGGCACTGGCCAGGCAGGACGTGCTCTGCCGCTGCCATGTTTTGAGTTGCGTATCTGCAGCTGTCCTGGTCATGTCAACTCGCCGTCACATACAGTCGTTCGTTGCTGTCTTGCAAAGCCATTCAGGCTCTATCATCCTGGCAGACAGCATGCAAGGGTGCAGGGCCAAACCGTCAGCTCGCCTTCCTGGTTCCTTTACGAGCACCTGCGCATTGCCTCCTCAGCCAATGACTGGCTGACATGGCGAATTTTCTTGCACTTTGTACAATTACCGGGCACGTTTGTGCTCTGTCATGTCGATCGTGCCCGAAGCTGGTTGGTTCTGTCTGTTGATGGGGCTTGATGTCTCGCAAGTTCCCGCCCTCAGCCCTACACTTGATTGGTCGTTCGGAAGAGCATCTCTTGAGTGAAGGCATCCATCTTCTCCATGGGACACGGATCCCCTTCGTTGCACTGCATTGATGACCCCTCCAGCCCTGATGTGACCCTTTCTTCTACAGTGCCCCGTAGCTGCAGAGCCTCACATGCATGTCTCTGCTCAGACCGGCAGGTAATTGTAATGGTATGGCCCAGGACTAGGCAGTGGGAGAGTATGTGCGTGTATATGTAGGGGGCCAAGCCTCTCGTCCCATTCACCGGCTCCCTCTTCGTTTCTGCCTCGGTTGCCCAGCCTGCCATGACAACTTGCCAGTTATCGCTGGTCGACATCGACAATGGCAGATAACTGCGGATCGACCTGTCCAGCCTCTGATGGCTTCTACTCCTATGATCCGAATGTAGGAGGGAATGCGGTCTTGTTGGTCGTGTTTGCCCTTCTCACTTTGGCGACGCCCTATTTCGGCTTTCGGTCTCGGACATATGTCTTCTCTGCGGCGCTCACGATCGGGTTCTTTTTCGAGGTGTTGGGATTTATCGGCCGGATCCTATTACACTCAAGCCGGGACAGCCAGGGGAATTTCTTCCTCTTCTTGTTCGGCACGGTCCTAGGACCGTCGTTCATCAGCATCGCCATCTTCATCATTCTTCCCCATGTCCTCGGCATATATGGGGAACCACTTTGCCCCTTTAGGCCGCTCGTAGCTGGCTTGATCTTCTGGGGACTCGGTGCGGTCACTATCTTATTTGAGCTGATCGGCATCATCTTTACAGCATATGAGTCTGGTGGAGTTAGTGTATGTACTCCCGAGCATGGAGACAATAAGAATCGACCTCACTGACCTTGACATAGCGAAAGCAAGGGGCGATTGTCACGGCTACAGGCCTAGCCTTTCAAGCTGCCGCGCTGCTGGCATGTACTGGACTGCATTTCTGGTTCACTCTGGGGGTGAGCACCCGCCGGGGTAGCCTTGATGCCAGACACTCTCAGGTTTACTCGTCTTCCAAGTTCAAGCAGTTCCTCATGGGTAATGAACCGTTGTGACTGCAACAAGGGTCTTGATTTTGCTAACACTGAAGCTTAGCAATGGAAATAGCGGCCGTTCTCCTCATCGTTTACTCCATCTACCGCCTTGTCGAGTTTTCGGGCGGTGTATCAGACAATCTCTTCCAGAACGAGGCTGCTTTCATGGTCATTGGAGGGGTACTGCCCTTGTTTGCTGGGGCCCTTTTGACTGTATTCCATCCCGGGACTGCCTTTGCTGAAGCCTGGGATCCAACGTCGCCGCGCGGAATCAAGCGACACAGCCGACCAGACCCGATACAGTCCCCAACCCCGAGTGGCCACCCTGTGCATCATCTGTACGAACCCGATATTCGCAAACAGCTCTCCCCGACCTCGCAGAAGCAGCAGAGGAGCTCTGTAGGCCCTCCCGAGTTGCCGGCTGGCTCAATGGGGCTTCCCTCAAACCCGAAACCGACATCGAAACCGTCGAGCCCACAACACGCCACTGCTCCACGCAAGGGACCACCTGCACCATTGAACCTCTCCAATATCAAGGCGACTAGGAAAAGCTTGCGAGCGGAACAAAGGGCCCAGCCTGCGAAGAACCTGGTCCAGAGTGAGGAGCTGTGGTAACAAGCCAAACAACGAAGTCAGGGGCGAGCGAGGAGGGTTCCTGAGAGGTAATTCGACGATGGATGGACTGGCGAACCGCTGCTGGCTGGCTGGCTCGTGATTCGTGCATACCGACTGATGTGATGATCATTGGGCTGCTTCATGGGAAAGCAGCATGCGTAGATCAAGGAGTACCGGATACCGCGCGTTTGGGATAGTTTACTGGAGATACCGAGGGTCAGTCATTTGGTGATTTTGAGTAGCCTGATAGACAAGACTACAAGCAGTCTTATTAGAGACGTTGAATTAGCGACTGATCTATAAGCGACGCTCGACCAGAGCGGTGATGGTAACTTTGATAGCCCTATGCCAACTCGTTTACCAATGGATGATGCTCCCTGCTGGTGGATGTAGTGCAACTCTAGCAGCCAGCTAGTTAGTTAGTCCACCTGTCATGCAACGGTATTGGATGGAAAGCATAACGGTACCCGGCCCCTTGGACCAGGTAAGTTCTTTGTCGGCTTTTTACCCCGATTGTGCTGGAACTTGGATTATTCAGCTCTTGTCTTGCCATGATGGCACATTTGTAAGTCGTCCCCGCAAACGACGACGACGGCAGCCCCCAGGGACGGGAACGAGGCGATCGGGCTACTGTAGCGAATCGGCTCACCCGCTACCGGAATAGTTCAGTAACCTTTGGCATTAGACAAATGGGGACGTATAATCCGGGGAGGCGTGCCAATGGCAACAAGCTGTCGTTTCGGTTAACCCGCTTCGAGTCTCGACGTCAGCGTGCTCGACGCCCCATGATGCCGCCAGAGCCTTGACAGGCTGCCCTCTGTTTAAGAAGCGACAAGAGATTAGGTGATGAGGCAACAGACTAGAGGAGGAGCATCCAATAGTTGGCCTTTGTACTACCTGCTTTTCTTTTGGACAATCTTGCGACGGCGATTCATCTCGATACTTAGACTTGGTATGATGGAGGTGGCTCTGGTTATGATGCTTCAACCAACCAGGGCAAGAAGACTTGCACAACAATGGATGTCATCAAAGGACTGGACCTGGGGTTGAAGCCTGATATAGACCATCGATACGTCTTGGAACCGTCTCGGACATGCCCTGGTCGGGGTTCGCTTCTGGCCTCAGCCTGTCTGTCACCAACGCGGTATAGCTGGACGCCACACGAGATGGCTGATACCGCGCCCAAAGAAGGGCACAGGTCCCGCCCCCAGAGGCGTTTCTGTCAGCGTGCTGGCCTATCGTCTATTCGGGCCAGTTTCCGCCGTCTCAGATTCTGCGGCGCTATCGTCGATGGCCAAAGTATATGCCAGGCGGCCCCTGTGCCCTGTGTTGGCCCGGGGAAAGCTCATCGAACCACCATGATTCCCGGCCTCTCGTGTCCAGAAGCCCAAGCTACGCCGTGGCTTGTCATGGGCGTCCAAGCACGGGGTTAGTCGACACGGGTGCCCCATAATAGATAGAGAGGCGAACCCGCTCCCCTTGGCCGCTTCTCCCGTCAACGACGTAGATGCCCAGCACGTCGCGTCGACTCGCGCTCCGATGCCTCGTTACTCGCTTTCCCGGATATCAGACATCATCAGCCGCAAGCTTGGCCGAACACGCGGCCTCATGAGCCCGGCCGAGTGCTGGGAGAAGCCGTGCACCATCTCCATTACCACCACCACCACCATCACCATCACGAGTACCGCGAGGGCCTGGGCGGCATAGGCACAGGCACAGGCGTAGGATGGCGGCCGCGGACAGCACACGTGGCCAGAATGTCTTCAACCTCAACGTCGCCCTCATTGTCATCACTTCGGTTGTCGTGGTCGCGCGGCTATATGTCCGCAGCTGCATGACAAAAGCTCTTGGATGGGATGATCTCTTTGCTTTCATTGCCTGGGTAATTATCCATCTTTGTCCGAGCTATCAAGTTGAGCTGCTGAGGCTAATATCGCCTCTCGAATAATAGGGTCTCTCTCTGGGCATGTCCTCGGTCGAGATCATGCAAGTCGGTCACGGAGCTGGCTCTCATATGAACACCCTCGCTCCAGAACGGTTGACTGCCTTTTTTTCGGTACGCATTGGCCAAAATACCGACTAGTGACTTTGACCTTTTCACCTAACTCGAAACTGCTGTAGATGCTGCCTGTCAGCGAACTCGTCCTCTTCCTCGCGGGAGGCTTCGTTCGACTATCCATCTTGTTTTTTCTTCCTCGCATGAGCAGAGAACGTAGGCAACTGTCAACGAATAATCACGCCCGCCCGGTGGCTAACCATGTGTCCAGGAAACTTCATGATATGGGTATGGGTTACCGGCATCGTCAATGTGGTGATTACCCTGTTTTCTTTCTTGTTCTTCTTGCTGGAGTGTTCACCTATTCAGTACGTTCTTGCACCTTGATCCTATGCGCGAGCGATATTTAACGACGCCTTAGACATCGTTTCAATGCGGCAAAGACGGATAGAAAATGTTTGAGCATGGACAAGGAGGCTGCCGTCATGTGGACACATGCTGTTGTAGGAACATGCCTTGATGCTGTTTTGTTCGGCCTCCCCATCTGGGTCATCGCCAGCACCATGATAACGCGGGAGAAAGCGTTAAAAGTCTGCCTCATCTTTTCCGTTGGCCTCTTTGCCCTAGTCACGGCAATTGTCAAAACTTGCATCATTCTCACCACCGACTTTGCTCCAGACCCGTCCGTCCACCTCTCAACTCTCCTCCTTGATCCATACGTTGGTGCTAACAAACTGGGATAGGACTTGGGAAGTTGGCCGGGCATGCGTATGGACAGTGCTGGAAGTTCATGTCGGCCTCTGGTGCTGTTGCTTCCCTGCTCTTCAGCCTCTGCTCCGCCTCGTCTCCTTCAAGCTCAATCTCCGGAGTAACATTGAGAGCACGTTCCTCAAGTTTTCGCGGGGCAGTAGAAACAGCACCAGAAACAGCGGCTGGAACAATGAGGGGGGACTCATGGGCCCGCACGACGTGTTCCACAGAGAAAATCTGGGATCCAGCGGTAGGATCATAGCCTCGGATGCCGATTCAACAAGGGGCATCATGGGGAATGCCGACAGGGGCATCCGGTTAACGACAGACGTGATGGTCAAGGTGGAAGACAGAGTCTATATCAAAGGGCAGCACCAGTCCAGAACACCGGCGTGCTGACATGACGGCGTTGTATGGGTTAGCAGCGACATTGGGCGTTTTGATGCTTCCCTTTTATATGGCGGAGGAGTTTGGGTGTCTGGATCTATCATGTTTTCCTCTGTATATTTCATACATTGCAGTCTAGGTCAGTGTTTACCAAGACCCCTGATATGTGATGAGTGACCGCCCATCACACCCAAAATGGGAGCCAATTCTGACAGACTTGGGTGATCCTTACGGTGCGTATACTACGAGACCCGCTTGGTACTTCGAAACTTACAAAGAGAACCATAATAAGAAAGTCGTGTCTATGTGTTTGCGACTGTGGCCCATGCCGTTGTGTTGGCAGAAAGTTCGAGAGGATTGCAACGGGGTATACAGAAGTGGACAGCCACAATTTGTGGCTCGCTCTTCTTTGTGAACAGTGCATGGTAACTAGTTTAAAAAGAGAACCAGGCTGGTAATAAATGCATAGGGGGGCCGCATTGGGAACTCCTAACACATGATTGTCCAGTTGAACAAAGAATGTAGGTCATAGCGCCCTAGCTACCACGCCCGGAAACGCGAACCTATTGTCGTATTATTCTACAGACGCCACTTAGAGCTTGACACAGGGATCAATCCTGCGCCTTCTTTGTCTGGCAGTTGGGCGGAGCGAGATGCGGGGGACAAGAAAGACGGCGAACTCAGCTACCTTGTCCCTGCCAGGCTTGATACAACATGTTCTTTAGTTGGAACAAAGACATACGCCGCTTCCTTCATCGTTGCCTGCGCTATCAGGAAGTTTGTTTCTGACATGACTGAAAGATTGGCCGCCGTTGAGTCTGAGAAACTTCAAGGATACGGACCGAGATGAGGAGGGTCAATCAAGAATACACGAGAAGCTGATAGAAAACTAACAGAGGACAGAGGCCATGGAAGGAAGAGGAATGCAGGGATAATGTGGTAAACTATTAGTGTCTTTGACCAGCCGTGCTCTTTGTTAACATGGACCCTTTAGTCGTGGCGGCTGTGACACACAGGCATTCACTCACCACCCCCTTCAGTCACTCTCTTGGTTGCCACCTGAAATAGCTTTGGATCCCTCAGCATGGTTTCTGTTTCTGTTCCTGTTGTTCTCACACTCATCACTGTCGTGACGACTGCTGGCCATCCTCAACTACAAGCCCGACGACTCTCTACCAAGATGGCGGAGGGCATGCAAATCGACCCGCCCATGGATGCAGGCGACACATCGTCACCTGGAAATGGAGATCAGAATGGACAGAATCAGTCAACCAATACACCACCAGCTCCCACCAATGACGACCAGGATGAACCTCCTCAACTACCCCTGAGACAAGAAGGCGGTTCTTCGTCCGAGGATTCCACTCAGTACCCTTCACAGGATGGATACAGCCTCTGGAAAGAAGCCCGTCAGGAGCATTCCAAGGATTGGTGGGGGAGCAAGCACAGTCTTCCAGCCATGGGAGAGTCAGATCGCCAGTTTCTGTTTGCACGCAACCCGCTCATCACCGAAGAGGAAGCCAAACACGCAGTTGATACTTTTAACAATGCCATCAGGGATGAAGAAACGGGAGAGCTCAATCCCTTGGGCCTTCATCTGCGACCCAGCACGCCTCCTATGGAGCGGGCCATGAAGCAGATCGACGGTCTAAAGAAACAGGGCTATGAAGTCACTCCGGAGCTGAAAAGGGAGATTATCGAGAACTACGCGCGCAACAGCGGCCTCATCCCAGCCCTACACGAGTGGTGCAAAGGCAAGAAAGATGTGCCCGTTGCGCATGTTAGAGAGCTGCTGGCAATGATTGACCGGCTGAAGCTCGAGATGGCCTCGCAACTAAGCGACGCGAGTCTCAGATACCAAGAGCTAAAGGACAACTTTGACGATTACAAGAGAAAACGCAGACAGCCAGAAAGTGTTTCCAACAACAAGTCCATCGGTGAGATGTTGGATCGCATTCAGAAAGTTGGCAAGCTGGATGATGAGGGCCAGGATGATACAAATAGCGTCCAACAAAGCAACACAGGGCAGCGATCCAACACTGACGCGGAAGAACCCAGCATGGATCGACTCCAGACAACTGTTTTCAAACTTTGCCAGGATCTGGAGAGCACTCGTGAAGAGCTGAGCAATTGGAAGGTCTTTGGAGGTAAGAGAAACAAACACACTTGTAATTTAGAGCCTTCACTCAGCTGAGCCGCGACAACAGATGACTGTCATGTTGACATGAGCAACGAACACAAAGCGGAGTTGGCCGCGGTTAAAGAAACCCGCGATGCGGCCCAGAGCAGAGAACAAGAATACCAGGATTTCCACAATATGACCCTCAAATATGTGCAGGAGGAGGTCGAAACTTGGAAGGCAATGGCCAATACTGGCAAAGAGCTAGACAAGTTAGACCAGACCAAATCCGACGCTGATAACGTGGTAATGTCAGACCAGACCAAAGAAGTCGTTCGAGTAGTTGCCGAGGCATGGGGAACGTTGGAGGCAAAGTATCACAAAGAGTGGCCACCGGCTGCCAACGCTGAAAAGTTTGAACGTGACATCATTACTCTGAAGGCCTTGGAGGTGTCCGAGAAGAGACTGCTGGACAGTAAGTCATGCCTAGACAATCACATACCATTGGTAAATTACTTTCTAACGCCAGCAACAGAGTACAATCGGAACGTTAAGCTGCAGTCTGCAATAAAGCAACAAGAAACCGATTACGAAAGACAACAACTTGACACGAACGAGAGTATGGCGGAGTCAGATGAACGGAAAAGCCCCAAACCCCCATCGGACGCCGAGATATCCCATGACCAGGAGATGAACAAACTTCGACGTGAGAATGAAGAAGAACAAGAGAAAGTCCGAGACGAGCATCAGAAGCAACTATACAAACTCCAGAAAGAGAAAGAAGATCTGGGTCAGCAGTTGAAATCTTGCAAGTCGGGGCACGAGGCACCCAACTTCAGATCTGCCGATGAGCTGCTCAGGGCCATTGCCAAAAAGGGCTTGAACCAAGACGGCGGCCGTGAGCCCAACCTCATGGACCGCATCAACTACCTCAACATTACCTGCTTCCTCCGCACCCGCAACTTCATCCAGCTGGCCCTGCGCGAGGGTGCAACTCGGCTGGCTAACTGCCTTCTGCGTGACGCCTACACGTGGATGGATTCCTGCAGAGAAGACATTGCTACCATGAGAGCCTGTGTCGCTGGCAGCATGGAGGCTTCCATTTCCATCCTAGGTGGCCTCAGAAGGTTCATGACGGCTCAAGACAACGAGCAGATAGACAAAGGGCTGAAGGATCTCAGGAACGCAAAGGCGAGGTTGGACAAGTACAACAACCACGACCCCATCACCTTTGGGCAGCTCCGTGACCTTGCCTCTGATATCATCAAATGGGCTGATGATACTCAAAATGACCAGCTGCGCAGCAAACGGAAGAGGCTGTTCGGGGACAAGCTGTCCTTCCGGAAGAGCCACCAGCACAGGATGCTTCAAAAGAAGGTCAAAGACGAAGGCTCCTGGACGGCTGAACGACTGAAGCGGTCTGGTTATCATTCTCCCGTGTCTCCCAAGGATGCGGAGCGCCTACTAGAGGCCCAGAACGATCATGTTGAAGCCTCGAGGTCTGGTGCTTCCACAAATTAGTCAGGGATGGGAACATGATGGCACCCCTTTTCCGGGATTTGTATTTCTTTTCTTTCTTTTGTCGTATCAAACATGTCTCATAGGATCTTAGTCCTTCTAGTATCGTAACTCTATGTCGCCTCGACGGTATCTCGAACAAACCCAAACACATCATGCCGCTTTTCCCAACCGTTCCAATCCCGCCCTGTATCAGTAGAGAGACGTAGCTGTTCAAAGTCGTAACTCGTAAATGCCCTTTTAAGGAGCGCTGTAGCCGCCGTCGATGACAAAGTTGGCACCAGTGGCATAAGTGGAAGCATCCGACGCCAAGTAGAGGTAGGCGCCCTGGAGCTCGTGAGGCTCACCCTCGCGACTGTGTCGCCGTTAGCAGTGTCCAATTGGTAAGCAATCGATGCATCAAGCTTACCCTTGAGGGATCTTATCGTGCCACATGTTCTTGGTCTCCTGGGGCACAAAGTTGGAGATCTCGGTCATGATGTAGCCAGGAGAGATGGCGTTGGCACGAGCGTACTGCGCCCACTCAACAGCCAAACTCTTGACGAGGTGGATGACGCCAGCCTTGGCGGCGTTGTAAGCAGCTTGGAGCTGGGGAATGTTGACGATGCCGCCGCTCATGGAAGCGGTAGCGACGAAGCTGCCCGAGGTGTAGTTGGTCAAGGCCTGACCAGCGAGGTCGGTGCCCTCATTCTTCTGACGGCGCCAGTGCTTGGCCGCGGCCTTGGCGCAGTAGTAAGTGCCGTCGAGATCGGTCTGGACGACATCGCGGTAGTGGTCAAGAGGGCCGTCAACCATGGCGCCCTTGGTCCAGGGAATACCGGCGTTGGCGACAAAGATGTCCAGACGGCCGTTGAGGTCCTGGACGGACTGATCGACAGCCTTCTCAACAGCCTCGGCATCTCGCACGTCAACCTTGTAGGCTTTGCCTGCGAAGGTCGGGTCAGCGGAAGAACGAAATATTGGGGAAAGATCCAGGGCAGCCAGATGAACGGGTACTAACACTGAATGTTGAACTGCTTGGCAAGCTCTTCAGCACGCTCGGGTCCCTTGGAGTTGCTAAAGTACCACAGAGCAATGTTGGCGCCCATCTCGGCGTAGGCCTGAGCGACAGACCAACCGATACCAGCAGCGGCACCGGTGATGATGGCAGTCTTGCCCTGGAGGGAGAAACGCTTCAGGATGGAGCCGCCATCGATCCAGCGCTTGTCATTGTGGACAAAGTTGCCTCCGTTGAGCGGGTTAAGATCAGACATGTTGGTGGTGTGCTTGGAGGGATTGGTTGACGGAACGGGGCTGGGTGAAGCAAGAGAGATAAGGAGGAGAGCAGAAGAAGAGGAGAGGCACAATGGAGAGAGGGCGAGGAAGGGTAGTAATAGCTCAGATCATGAGCTCCTACACCGAGAGACGGCGCCTGCATCCATGGCAATGATCCAACGCTCGCCTCTCCACCGGATCCGCCCCCGTACCTCTCTCGCCTCTTCTGCTTGCTTCTCTGCTGCTCTCCGGCCTCTCAATGGCTTCCGGGCTCTTAGTCGTTATCCACATGTGCCGCTACGATCCAACAATGCGGGATTCGGAGGCCCGGTTAGGAAACCCCGGCCCGCGGGGATAGAAAACATCGGACCTCGTTTGGTGTTTGGTGAAGCGGCCCCGCTTCTAGGCTGCCGGAACTCAACGATTCGACTGATACTTGGCACGAACTGGCATGTGTCGACCGTCGAGTGGTGCGCGAGAGCAGCCGGATGAGCGGTCGACGACCTGAGTGTCTGCTAGAGCTGTACATGTACGATGCATGAGACAAGGGAAGAAAAGGCGAAGGTGGAGACCTTGTCGATATGCTCGGCTGGAGACCGACGTTGAACCCCGTGCTGGAGATGCCTGTGATTGGCTGTACCCCCTGTTTCTGGGGCCTCTGCCGAGAGATCCCGGCCTGGAGAGCACAGAGCACTCACCTTGAGGTGTGGCCGTGTCTTCCACTAAAAAGTCTTCAAAAGTCCCTGGAGGCTCAGTCCCTGGGAGTCCCCTGACTGCCCTGTAAGGGCCACTGCGACGCTCTGTGGTGCCCTGTAGCGAGCTCTGGAAACGGCCCCTGGCGCGATGCCCCGCGCGTCAGCCGCCGATAAGAAAACGTTATCGCGCCTGGAAGTGGGCTGTCGACGTCACCCGTGGTGGGGTAACCCCACTATAGCTACATCTTGTGGTGGGGGTTGTGCGGTTTCTCCCCCGAGGTGAGTGTCTGTTGCCTTCTGACCGTCGTCGTCGAACCATCGAGGTCCCCGATCTTCGACACCGACACTCTTTACCAGACACGCCGGGAAAGGATTTTCTAGCCACGGGATCCCGCAGCTGGATCCCACGTTGCATGAATCAGGCCATAATATCTTGATGAATTCGTCCGTGTCCCAGACTTCTTACGACAGCAGATTCAACCAAAGTTTGGACAACTGACCACACGACCGGGGACAGTAACGAGACGTGAACCACCACTAATCATCATCCACAATGGCGGAATCACCATCTTCATCGAAGCCTTCACGACCTTACGACTCGAAGCTCGGAATCGTAACCGGAGGCTCACGAGGTCTGTCGACAACCCTAGTCCGCTCGTCTTTGCCTCTCCTGGCCTGACTGACTCGTCACAAAGGTATCGGCGCTGCCGTTGCTGCAAGACTGGCCGCCAAAGGATGCAATCTTCTTCTCGTCTACACCTCCAATTCATCTACAGAGCCGACCAAGAAGCTCTGCAGTGATCTCTCGTCCTCGCACCAGATCAAATGTTCCGCCGTGCAAGCTGACTTGAGCAACCCAGCTGAGGCTGCGACCAAGATTCTTGATGCTGCACGATCCTTTTTTGCTTCATACAACCCCAATGGGTCTTTCCAGGTCGATATACTTGTCAACAATGCCGGGGTTTCTTCGAATCAGCATTTGAACGATCCAAAGCACGGTGCTATCCAGGAGGTCGAGTTTCACCGTGTATACGCTGTCAATGTCTTGGCGCCGCTTCTCCTCACACAAGCTGTGGCCCCACATCTCCCAACAAACCGTTCTGGCCGCATAGTCAATGTTTCGAGTGTGTCATCATCTATTGGATACCAAGGCCAGTCTGTCTATGCCGGGAGCAAAGCAGCCCTTGAGGCCATGACACGGACCTGGAGCCGCGAGTTGGCCACTCGTGCTACTGTCAATGCGGTCAATCCAGGACCTGCATGGGGAGATATGTATGCCGCCGTCGGGAAGACATTTTGGGGACATCAATCAGCCCTACGTTGACGCGGCACCGCTTGCGGAATACCATGGCGAGCCTGATGTCCTGGCCAAGGCAGGGCCGGATGCTGAACGCTTCGATCGGACCGTCCGCGAATCCATGGGTGGTCGACGACCGGGATTCACCAGTGAAATTGCGGGCACCATTGATATGCTGTGTTCAGAAGAAAGCGGGTGGACGACGGGCAGTGTTATCTGCGCCAACGGGGGCATGAAGATGTCCATCGCTTAGCGTTGACGGCGCGTTGGACAAGGGTTTCCACGATCTTGTTGCCGCACACAAAGCAATGGCATCGGCCGGTAGAGAGGTCCAAGATGTGCATTGCAGTGGTCACATCCGAGACGGCTTCCTACTTCATCAGCTGAAAGCACCCTTGACGTTTCGCCTCTGCCAGAGTTGACACTGCGAGGCCCGGAGAGGCCGATACTTCTTACAGTGAAACTCTGTATGAGACCATTTCGGCTCGCCTTGCTATCCAATTTTGCTGCAGTTGTTTGTCCTGTCGAGCAAGCCAAACAAACTTGTGCCACACGCTCTGGTTCGTCATCTGACAAGCCATCGTTCACGATCAGCGGCTGGGCTGTTCTTTCCAGAAAGTAGCCACTGCAAAGCTTAGAGGAGACCTTACCTCTTGTGTAATGCTTAACTCTACCCTTCCGTGGTCGGGTAGTTGCTGAGGTCCAGGCCTCTGCGCCATGGCACAAGTCACAGCCCTTCCCTGTCAGATGTAGTGACGCCGCCAACAAAAACATTGCAGATATCAATATACCAGCACGCTTGTTGTCAAGGAGGGTATCCCTTTGCTTTCTCTAAAGTCACTACATCGGGCCAACTCCGGCATGAGAAAGGCAGCCGCGTTTGCATGTCTAGTCACTGACAAACGACCTCAACTTGTATTATGCCGAAGATTCTGAAATGAGACTTATACGGTGACACTGAGTGTGGCCATGTATCAGATATCACTCTGTTGTGCAATGCCGTGGCACATTGCTGGCAGACTCGATTCATCCGTCAGCTTGAAAGAACAGGCCCCGAATCTCTGTCATCTGTCACATTTGGGGAAGACGCCGATGCTACACAGCAGGGGTCCTACAAGCTCATGGCATAGCCATCCAACCCGTTCTGATTCGCCAGCAAAGCGACAAGGCAAGCTGGCAAACATGAATTGGCAATGTCGACTCTGCAGCGAGGTATTTTGTGTCTACTTCTTGGCCGAGCTCTGAAAATGACTTGGTAGTGAAGCCTACCAATCCCTCTGATGGATCAAATTTTCGGCCAAGTAAGCCAATCAGTCCTAAAGATTTGGGACAGCCTCGATTCAGTCCTGTAAATGTGCGGCTCTACGTTTCTCTAGCAAATCGTTGCAGACGTTTCGTTATCCTGCCATAGGCTTCGCCTGGAAATGTCACTACGTGGATACGGGGGTGGGGAATAGAAGAAGACTGTCGTACTAGGACGAAGTTCGTCTGAGCAGATTTTCGCGGGTCTAGCCTAAGCGTATCATGAGGGTCATCAAGCTTAAGGGAGCTGGCCATTCGGGACACTCTGGTCGGATAGGTATCCCCGAGCCTATCTTCAGCTCAGTTCTTGGATCCGAGCCCGAGGTTGTCCTCTTGTTGCCACTTGACGGGTACAAAAACTCTATCGCCAAGACTCAGGAACCAGGAACCAGGAACAGAGTTTAGGTGTGCCCACCGTCCCGAGACACCGTTGTCTGTCAGTGCCTCTAGTCCAGGTACTGTACTCGATCTAAAAGACGGTGCGAGTCGAGAACTTTTCCGCCGAGAAACCACCTGCAGTCTTTTCACTCGCCTGAGCAACGGCCCTTCCGGTTGGACTGACCTTGACCCCTGTTGTGAGATGTTGTCTTTGCCTCCACCATTTGCCATGAAACACTTATCTTGGTTGTAATATCAAGTCGCACTGTCTGGTTCAAGGCGACAAGACTGTCTCAACCTTGAGCGCCGTGAAGCAACACTACGTTTTAATACCAATCCGGTATCAACGCTTAGGTGCGTGACTTCTTCAGTCACCCGGAAGATTGTGTGCCTCCTCGTGGCTGCTATCCAGCCAGTCATGTGGTTGGTCTCCATCTGCGCTGTCAACCGGCAACGCTGACTCGCCCCTTTGCGGGTATGAATCATGCCAGCTGCCGAACTCTTGGAACTATCCACTCAGATTCCGGCCTATCGCCGTCATTTTAACTGCGTACCTGCATTTCCGCTTCCCGAATCATGGGTGCGGCGTTCCGGAAGATCTTTCACGGCATTCCTGCAGCCATGAGGGCTTCACCTTATATCATCACTACACGCTCTTGTCAGTCACGCCGACTCTCCACTCTCTTGTTTCAGGTTTTTCGACGGGTCTACGCAGAATGATTCCTGGTGTCTTTGATACCCTCTAGTTATTCTAGTTCTCGGCCTGTGGGACACGGCGTCGGTCCACTGTCGACGAGTCAAGCCTTGTGCTATAGAATAGATAAAGAAAGCCAAACCAGCTACCCTCAGTCGTGAACAGCTCTCAGCATCACACTCCTTTACCGTGCTACTTCGGAGATTGAATCTCTGATACACTCCTTGATAAATCTTATCACACTGGCTGTGACCTTTCCCACTGCGCACAAGATACCAGTTCCACGCTCATTAGAAAGCTTGACCAGGAGTCCTGCTTCTACTCTTTCTTTAACCTTGCCGCCATCTCCCTATTCTTTTCTTTCTCGCCTCTGGGAGGCTTTCCTGCTCGTCCCCTTCTTGATACACCCGCCTTGCCATCCTGCCACCATGGCTGGTGACTCGCCCTATGCCGATCCGGCGTTTCTCGCCAAGCTCGCTCGGCGCAAGCAAATGAACTACGAGTCCATGGCCGTCTTTGCGGGGGCCTTGGCCGGCCTCTTCTTCTTATTTACCTTCTTCCACCTTCTGAGACGAGTGGGAGCTGAGTTGGGTGCTTCGCGAAGACCAAATGCTGTTGCTGGTTTCTTCAGGTATGAAGCTTCCCACGCCTGCAGCGCGAACATGTAGCTGATACAATAGCAGAACGATCAGGGCCGCTTGTCTTCAGAAATCCCCTGGTCTACCTTCGGGAGGGCATCTAATCATCATCACGGCTTATCTGGCCATAAACGTGATCGTCACATTCACTAACATGGACAACCAAAACATGTCACTCCTCTCTAACGTGGCATCTCGAACTGGATGGCTAGTTCTCCGACACTGTTGCTCCTCTTGCTGCTAACATGTTTTAGGATGGGAATTGCAAACCTACTCATCGTTATTTTTCTGTCTCTCAAGAACACCCCTCTTGCCATCCTTACCGCCTCGTCCTACGAGCGTCTGAATATCCTCCACCGTGTATCTGGTTATGCCACCCTGGTCTTTGTCATTGTTCACTCCTGCGCCTATGCAGCCATGTTTGGGATGCAGGGTTCTCTCAAGCGTCTCACCGAGAAAGACGAGATCTTTGGGATGGTTGCTACGGGCTCATTCCTAGTTCTCGCCTTTGCCGGCGCTGTCCTCCGTACCTGGTGGTATGAACTCTTCTACTACCTCCATGTAACGTTCTGGATCCTTGCCATCATCACGACTGGGCTGCACCAACCAGAGCCCAGCAAGAAGGTCATTTACGCTACTGGTGTTGCTGCCGGGATCTGGGGGCTTGAGCGTCTGGTCCGCTTCGTTCGCCTGCTAGTCTGCAGCATCAACAACACGGTGACCCTCCTGCCTCTCCCCAACGGCGGCACCCGCGTCACGCTGGCAAAGCCGCCTCTGGGATCTGCCTCGGGCAAACATGGCTTCCTCTGGATTCCTGCTGTGCGAGCTGCCGAGACGCACCCCTTTACGATGGTCGCCACAGATCCCCTCGAGTTCGTCGTCGCCGCGCACGATGGGTTTACCCAGACGCTGCACAAGTATGCGGCGCAGAACCCAGGCATCAAGCTGAAAGCGTCGGTCGAGGGTCCGTACGGTACTTTTCCCGACGCGAGAGAGTATGACAAGGTCGTTTTCGTGGCAGGGGGTAGCGGGGCAAGCTTCACGGTAGGTGCGGCTTTGGATATACTCAAGAAGTTGAGCCACGACGAGGAGAAAGAAGTGGTGTTTATTTGGATGATTAAGAATCAGAGTAAGTCTTGTTCTGAGACTCATGAGAATCACCCTTGTAACTGTAGAACAGCATATCTCACTTGGTTCTCCAACCACCTCGAGACTCTTCGAGGCGACCGCCGCGTCTCGGTCAAAGTCTACGTGACACGTGCCCCAACAGCCGAGATTGACACCGAGACGCCTCCCTCAACTTCGGTTTCGTCGTCGAGCAGCACGTTCGTGTCTTTGGACCCGGAAAAAGAGGCTCTACCTCAACTCAAGATCCCTAGGCTCTCGCTCGACATGGAAAAGGATGCCTTCTCATCACCAATTGAATCACCTGTCTCGCCCAGTGACGACTCGAAGCCCGACTTTATCAATAACGTTCCGGTCCTGTATGGACGCCCTAATGTTGCCTCCCTTGTTCATGGGGCGGTGGAATCGGTGCCGGCGGACAAGCGCGTCTTGGTCATGGGCTGCGGGCCACGAGGTCTCATCTCTGCTGTTCGGAATGCGACGGCCGAGTGTATCATGGCTGATGGACCTGGCGTAGAGCTACACTGTGAGCAGTTTGGCTGGTAAACTGCCTAAGAATGCCCAATCTGACGACACTTGGGTAGCATTGTTGGCGATTGATAGACAACAAGGAAATTGAATTACATATTGACGACTAAATGAAGGGTGCCTAGGTAGCTCCTTATACGATCACAGACAGAGTAAATGAAACACGATTCACGATCAGCATTGAGAATGACTCTTGCAGCGGCATTGCTTGTGCAAATTCCATCATATTCAGCCACGCGGGCCTTCTGTAGCGTATTGACCATCTCATGGTAGATATATATCCGTATAGTAATGGTAGGTATGTACCGACATCCCTCCCAACGGGACATCATGGGTATATCGTGGGCATCCGAAAAATACATGAAAAGAACTCATCCGTCATTGATCCAAACGACGCCCCCTTCGCTGTTTATGTATCCGAGAGGTAAGAAAGGGAAACATGAGGTATAGAGGAATAAAATTAACAAATAGGGTCATGAACATTAATTTGGCCGTGAATCGCCGCCATTGTTCTCATACTGCTGCACCGAGGGCTGTGAGGAGCGGCGTCGTGATCCCAAGAAGATGGCACCAATGCCTTTGGTGCTCTTGGACACTTTGTCCAGAAAACCCTGGGACTTCTCCTTCATTGAGTTGCGCCGGCGCATCCTTTCGGCGATGACTTCCTCCATCGGGGATGGAGTCTCTTCGTCTTGTCGACTAAGGGCATCACGCACGGCAGGGCACGGGTCAACGAGCTGTTTCGCGTCGGAAACGAACTCGAGAAATACCGTGTACGACATCATGGCGGCTTGCAACGCAATGACAACGATGAATGCTGTCCTGACAGTGCCGCCATGCTTGATAATGCCGTACATGACAAAGGGGAAGAAACCGGGGCCGGAGCCACCCATAGTGATGAAGGCAGCGGCGCGCTTTGTCCGTCGACCTTGGCCGCGAAGGCCAATGGCGAAGATGAGGGGGTAGATGGGGCCCTCGAAGAAGTAGAAGAGAACAATGGGGATGACGAGGAGGTTGGGGTTGGGAGGACGGACAACCACAGGGAGGAGGGAGAAGAGGAAGCAGAAGCCGATGCAGGTCGTGAGGACGGTTCGAGGTTGAGGGAGGCGGGAGTGGAAGACGGAAAGATATGTGAAGCCGGCTGCCATAAATCGAGATACGGCAAAGGCAGTATGTGCAATGAGGAGATAGTCGGGTATCGAGAGGGCTATCCCGGCGGGCTTGTCCGGGTTGGTAGTCTCGCTGGCACCGTTGGTCGCCTCCTCGCCAGTATCGACATGGTTGGGGAGTATTGAGATCATGAGGCTTCGGAAGTAGATGCTGTTGCACTCTTGGGCGGCAACATACGTGTATTGAGCGATGAAGGCGAGTATGAGACTCCAGGTTCGCAGTTGTAGACCACCCGTCTTCTTTTCGGGGTTCATGGGGAGATGCTTGGCTGACTCTTCCAACTCACGATCACTGACCTCTGGTAGAGGCATATAATAGAAGAAGAGCCCCAAGGCGACACAGAGTAGCGTAATGCCCAGATAGGTCCACTGAACATTGATCAGAGACATGCTGGTCGTATCGTTCTGCTCGGCAATACCCTTGAAGAAGACCTTCTGAGCAAGAAGTCCGCTAAGGACACTGCCGATCCCCTGAATGCCTTGAGCGAGCAGCACTCGAGTCTCGCCATATTCAGGAGGGCCGCATAGGATCAAGAACGCATTGGCGCCGACCTCCAGGACAGAGAGCCCGAAACCAACAACAAAATTGCTGAGCATGAATCCTGGGTAGGATTGAGTCACGGCAGAGGGCCAAAATATGATGGTTCCGATGCCATAGAAACATAGACCAACAATGAAGGTGACTTTGAACCCACCCACACTATCATGACCGTTTCGCTTGTGCCGTTTTGATCGATTGTGCTCGTCTCTTCGGAGGATCCATTCGCCCACCAGCAAGGGGCCGAAAAAGTAGCCACCTCCAAAGTAGACAGCGGTCATGCCAAGGGTCTCCGCCGTGCTCATGTTGTTGACCGACGCAATAACATTGTTTAGCGTGTTCAAGAGGCCGTAGGAAATACCCCAAAGTAGAAAGAGGATAGAGACGATGGTACAGTACTTGAACGACTCTTTCTTGTTGCATTTTAGCATGCTCTTGGGCCTATTCATGTTGACGAACCCAAAGTAAACGCCCTCAACTGTTCCCGTTGAAGAGGTCATGGTCGTGGAAGTCTGGAACGTGGCACTGCCCTGCTGGGAGGGACTGGCAGCGGATTCCATAAATGGTGTTGTCAAGAACTCGATTGCGGTCAAGGGAGCATTGGCGGCCAAAGGTGACTGGACGCCTGGTTGCGCAACCGGAGGGGGAGGCTGTATGCTGGCGCGGTTGCCAGTCGAGGGCGTGTCAGAGTCATTGGGGCCCTTTGATACACTGCTCTTGGTTCCATCAGGATCGTAAAGCATGGCGGGAAGCAGCTTGAGAACAAGAGGCTTCAGGGTTGGAACGCAGGCGCAAGTCATTCCAACATTGACCTCGACAGCGCTCCACATGAGCGACAGAGAGGCATTCCAGGCAAAGTCTGTCTGGCCGCCAAATCTTGACTGAGGGTCACCTGAAGCGCCAGTAGGGACCTTGGTTATGGCTTGCTGCAGGTAATAGATCCTCACTACATCGACAATGGTGACAAAGATACCGACGGTGAAGGTTAGGACGAGAATCGTTTTTTGTCGCGATGGCAGGCGCATGCCGGTGAGGACGGGTATAGGCAGGGCGAGGATAGCCAGATCGGTGACAATGTTGACAGGAGAGGAGCAGATGAATTCGGTAAGCAGGGGTATGCATTTCGAGCGTTCGTCGTAGTGGACGTCCCATGCGGCGGCGGTAGGGCGGCATTGGAAGACGTTCATGAAGGTGAGGATGATGCCAGCAATATTGACAATGGCAAGGGTCAGCCAAGATGCAAAGCGCAGGACCCGCTGGGTGTGTTTCGCGAGTCGGAGGTAGAATATGAGGATGGACGTCTTGGTGGCCATCAAGGCAGGGTTGTACAAGATGGAAAAGACGTATTCGCTGCGGCGTAGGGCAGGGCGGTTTCCCTCGTCGATATTGACGTCGTGTTTTCCGAGGCCATTGTGAACGCCAAAGCAGATTGTGAAGGACAAGAAGAAGGCAAACAGCCAAGCGAGCATCATAACACGGTCATCCCAGGTAATGTTGCGGACAATAAAGGTGCGAGACACCATGCGGGCGGCGACAAAGACGGTGGCCAGGACGAGGGTGGCCGTCGTGACGGCGAAGACGGCCGGCCCGCGATCGGGGATGCCTCCATCGTCGGCGGAGGAGGCCGAGTCGGACATGTCGGGGTC
>JAADYS010000615.1:0-11442 GCA_012931995.1 Fusarium albosuccineum | reverse complement strand
GTTATAATGCTATTAATATAGAAGAATACTATGTTTTTTTTAAACTATAGAAGCCATACCCTTGATAGGAATAAGCAAATAGACAGGAAAGTCAATATCAGCCTCAGCCGGCTCTGTTCAGCTCAACAAGGAGGTTTGGGCGGTATGAGCCCTTTCAACGATTCGATGATCTCTCATCCGGTCATTCCAGTGCCAGCGTAGGAACCAGATCCGTTGGAAAGATGACTGTCGACTGTCGGTCCCTCTTCAAAAAGTCTCGATGGGGCGTTCTTGGCGACAACCGATTTCCTGCTGGTATCATCTACCTCGACCTCAACTTCGGCCCGCCGCAGGGATGCAAAGTCAAGAGTGCGACAGTCACAGTGACGCTAGATGATGCTGATAGGTGCCTCCATCCGTACAGGACTCGATCAGATCGAGCCTGTCATACGTCCAACTGCCCCGTCCAGATGACGGACTGGTATGGCCCCAAGCAGCTCATTGGTGAGGAGAAGAGCACCGAGTTGAAACGTACCATGCGCATGGCTCCTGAGCTTCATGTAATGGGAGGTGGCGCCAGCGGCGTGGGTGTAGACTCGGAGAAAACATTCAAATACTCTTCCCGTTGGACATTCAACGGCCAGCTCTTGCCGGGTAAAAACACCTGGACGTACAAGACTCTTAAATGGGACCTTAAGGACAACGACTTCGAGATCCAAGCCTCCCGCAGCAGTCGTGTTCATACGGCTTTTGCTTTCGAACACGCTGGGCAACCATTCTTGATGAAGGTCGAGATCGAGGGGAAGCTGGAGAAGTGGAAACACAGGGTGAAGTCCAAGCTGAGGTTTGGGTCCAGCAAGAACCAAGAAGAGGGTCAAACGACAACATTGATAGACTTCAAGTCCCCAGAACTATTCCAGAGCCAGTTAGATGAGCTGGCAAGATCGCTGCCGAGAGCAATGGAGATGGAAAACTACGAAGCGATTCCCGTCGAGATCCCTGATACTCTTCCAGCATCGTTCCAGCCCACCTCACCTGATACGGAAAGCTCTGATAGTGTCGATACAGAGACTCAACAGAGCCACACCACACAACAGGAAACATTGAACAGCACTGTCAATCCGCCGTCTCTTGGGACCGCCAGGGTGCCGCAGTGCCTTTGCAACCAACAGAATCCAGCCCCGCATGGCTTGGCGGAACCAACCTTGGAGAACATAAAACAAGTCGCCCATGCCCTCGCGCAGTTGTCTGAAAGACAACGAATCTCCGCACCCTCTGTCAAGTCATTCCCGAGCTCATCAAATACAGATGTCGCGGAGGAGGAGGAGCAGGAGCAGAGTCCCAACAACCAGGTGAAGGGCAAGACGGAGCTCGTATCAGTCAACCCAGAAGTAGACGAGGAAGCCATGCTCAGGATTCTTCGGGTTCCTGCTTTGCTTGCTGTCCTTCAGATGCTAGCTACTTTGATGAATATGCTTGGAGCCTCCAAGGGAAAGCCCAAGCGGTGACGTCGTGCCGAGCTACCTGTGTCTCTTCCTCCACGATATTCATAGGGTCGCGTACTTTAGCACGCTGTACATAGGATTTTAATAAAATTTAAATACTTTGAACCATACTGCTTCAATAATGGTGCTTGACCTTTTCGCTAGTGCAATTGAGCCGGTATGTCGCTAATTGTTGAATCTCTGGTTGTAGCGACCCGCTGGGTAGAATACAAGCTGAATTCCACCTCATAAAACCGACAGAACCTCAGGTAAGCTGCAAATAATACGCTAGGCGCTTCGATCTGAACCAATTTAGCGCTGCGTTTTTGGCATCCAGAGCCACTTTTGTCGCGATCTTAAATTGAAGATGGTCAGTTTATTCGAGGGATCGGCACCTGAGGTTCGGCTATCCACTTTGCCGATTCGGCACCGAGCATCGGACCTTAGTTATCTCCACCCTCGGTATCACTTATATGGCCTCGACTTCTCCATTCAAAACTTCATATTATACAATCTTACAATAATGAAATAGGAGAATTCCTCGATCCTCAAAGCCGGGGCATCACCTTGTCAATCGAATAACCATGTCTTGCCCTGACTGCTTCAAGGGAAGCGTCCACGACGGCAAGCCTCGAGGCAAAACTCTCAACTTTTACGGGCTAAACACTTATGTCGTCGAACCTTCTCAAGGCAAGGATGTGAAAGGAATCATAGCGGTGATTTCAGATGCCTTTGGTTGGGACTTTGTCAATTGCCGGCTGCTCGCTGATCACTACGCCGACAAGAGCAACTATAAGGTCTACTTGCCTGACTTTATGATTGGTAAGAAGAAGCATTTCCAGTTGTGCGCTATTTGGTCCTTCAATACTCACGTAATTAGGCCCCTCTGCACCCGTATCGGGACTTGAGAAGATGCACATTGCCATGGCACCCGGAAACTTGCTGCGGCGAGGGTGAGCATCCACTATCATTACCTCAACTACCTACCTAGTATTCACTAACATTGGTCCAGGTATAACCTGTTTATGGCACTGTGGGTGTTTGTCCCGTTCATGATCCGTAACCGATTTGGCAAAACATTCCCGATTGTCAAACGCTTTTTTGAGGAACTTCGAAAGGAGAGGGCTCCACCCTCCCCGTTGGCGTCGCTGGATTCTGCTGGGGTGGCAAGCATGCAATTCTTCTGGCCCACGGCCACGAAAGCGAAGGCCGACATCTCATAGACGCTGCCTTCGCTGGCCATCCGAGCGCTTTGAGCCTTCCCAGCGACTTTGACAATATCACGTTACCAGTCTCGATTGCTGTTGGTGACAGCGACAGCCAGTTTTCCATAGCTAACGTGGAAAAGATGAAACCTATACTTTACGGAAAACCGGAGTCTGAAAGGGGTGAGATTCAAGTTTATCCAGGTGCTGGCCATGGCTTTTGCGTTCGTGCAGCTATGGATACTAGGGGTATGGCGGAGCAGGCCGCCGTGGCTGAGGATCAGTGCATTGCGTGGTTTGACAAACACTTCAAGAAGAGGTGCCACCTATGAAAATATGAAGGAGAAGATGTATTTCTGGGCTATTTTGAGAGAACTAACTAGGATATGGGAAGGACATTTCGTCGGTTCAGAGGAGTGGGTTAGGTTCATCGGATCCCAAAAGACAGAGGACCAACACCCAGTCACTATACTATCTTGGTTAAGATATCATGCGGGGAAGTTATTGGCAATTGATAGGCTTTGTGACATGACATAAATATTCATGTCATGCACTTCATTAAGCAGACAACAATATCACTGACAAGGCTGAGCAAACGACTTTGTAGACTGGTTCATTTTTGGAAGGACGCTATGGAACCTTGTACGCGAATCTAGTCTTGTCGAACTAGCCGTCATCCTTAGTGCTTTTACCAACACCTTATCCAATGATAATGTTAAGCTCAAGGTTGTTGCCGCTGGAGACCTTGTACTCAGTAGAGATGGTCCGGCGGTCAATGTTGAGAATGGACTGGCTGGTGCGCTGAGACTCCCTGGAGCGGGTCCTGTCGGATGCATTGCCATAGTACTCGGGGAGAGCCTTGACGCAGGTAATGTCGTCACCAAGACCAGTGACG
Organism: Fusarium albosuccineum; assembly: GCA_012931995.1. Taxonomy (NCBI): domain Eukaryota; kingdom Fungi; phylum Ascomycota; class Sordariomycetes; order Hypocreales; family Nectriaceae; genus Fusarium; species Fusarium albosuccineum. The sequence continues at coordinate 7,879 of JAADYS010000615.1, read as the reverse complement.
ATATCGACCCAAGGCTTGTAGTTGTGGACGCCGAGGGCGATGAAGAAGGCCTCCTTGTTCTGCTCCGTCTTGAAGCGGAGCATGCCAGAGGTGCCGCTGTCACCCATGGTGAGGGTGAGGACGCCGTCCTGCTCGGTCCAGGTGGCGCCGTTGGCGTAGTGCCAGCAGCCCTTCTCAACAATATGGAAGAAGGCGTTGGTGTTGGTCTGGTAGACGCGGACCTTGATTGTGTAAACCATTCTATGAGTAACGTGAGTAGGAATTCCAATGTGATGGGTGAGGGACTAACTTGAATGCGTTGTGAAGATTTTTAGAAGAAACAGAAGAGGATGTTAAGACTTGGAAAGAATTGCTGAGCTGTTGTGAGTTGTGGAAGATCAAGAGGATCTGTTACCGGGAAAGACTCACCCTTTTATAGCCACTGGGAGCCCACGAGGTAAGGTAGCCAAGCTGACCTTTTCCTGTAGATGAACAGTAATTTCAAGGGAATTCCGGTGTTAGACGAATCGTCTCGCCGTGTAAGTGCATGTGAATGGCCATGCGTGATGATCAGGTAGGACACGTCAGTCGGTCAAGAAAGGATGCATTTTTGGCCACAACTGAATTCTCAACAGTATTGGCAAGCCACGGTACGGTTCACATGCACCACTCAATTAGATCTATCCATTGGCTCAAGCTACGGAGAGATGCAGGCTGTAGGTAGTTTATGTCTTGGACTGCAATGTAACATCGCAGACCCTTCATCCAACCCCGCTTCTGACATATCCCCAGCATACCAGATGATGAGGATCAGCGAATCTGAGCAAGCACCACCCTACTTGGCATCCTAACTAACTAAACATATGGCCAAGTCCGTGATGTCCAGCTTCTGTGAAGCAGCCATGCGCAAAATATTCAGGTGTTTTCAGCTAAGAATTGCAGGTGTTTAAGCAGGGGTCTGAACCCTTTGGGGTTACCGAATTGCACTTCAACCCGGAATAGGCAGGTTTCAGCCACCAAGTCCCAGCTGAATGCAGACCTTCAGCTTGGCTGAGACATTCGACTTGACTAAGAGTAGTTCCACGTAACTCACGTCACTCGTACTGCAGCTATTGCGGGGTTGAAGGTACGGATACAAAATGCGTTTCTACCTGGAATTGGTAATGATGGGGCCAATTGCAGATTCGCCATGGCAAGAACGTAGGAACGAAGCTTCTCGTAACAACTTCATGATACCCTCTCTACCAAAATACCAATCCTTATGCTCGTCAGTGATGATCTCAACTGACGAAGCTACCCCTCAATTCCTCATGCAAGACCCTGCCACCCATTCCGAGACACCCTAGCCTCGATGTCCAAGCGTATGGCGTTTGCTAGTACACCGGATCTATCCGTGAGCGGGGATTTGGGACCAAATACCTCAATTGGTTGTTCATATGAGGGGTTGGCAACGCTATTGACATTGCCATTGACGCACTCGGACTCTATGGCTCATTTCATGCAGGCTCGTCTTACGTAGCGGGCAAGACATGCATATTTCAGCTCGCCACAGTCCATTACTTCAACAGAGACAGCCAGCCGCAAGGATCAATGGGAGCTAACGATTGGTGGTAAACCCGAGTGTGTTAACAAATCAGCTTGACAACTCAATGCTTAAGTGGTGAGACAGATCACCATGAAGTCGCGGAACTATCACCTTACCAATGCAGGAAGACCTTCAAACAGCAAAATAGCGGGGTAAAGGCCACAAAAGCATGCTACACAGAACCGTCAATTTGTTGGGTTGGGATTGAGGCCAGCATCTACGTCTTTATGGCCTCTACTTAAGTCAGGGATTCACTGCTATGGTCTGAGTTCCTGGATTAGCGGATGCCCCCCACAATAGGTGTTACATTTCTGGAGAAGATTAACACTATTTGACATGAAAGAGAGCCAAACCCGTGACTCGGGTTCCTCCCAATATTTCCTTACACCCACTCCAGGATGATGCTGTCCCACAGGAACCCTCGCCACTTGGTATAGCGAGTGACGGTAAAGCCAACAGTATTCAGGCCCTCCTTGAGCACCTCAGGCTCGATCTGGTACTGAAAAAAGCGCCATTCTCCACTGATCTTTCCCGAACGATAAAGTGCAGGGTCACTTGTGAGAGTGTTCTTGCTCAAGGAATCGTAAACCTTGCCATTGACATCGATATCGAGGGCTGCACTTTGAGAGTATCCAGCCAGAGAAACGCTCAGCAGGGCAGCTTTGTTGGCTGCAATGTCCTTCTTGGACAAGTCGAACTTGATGGTCCAGGTTCCAATGGCAGAGCTGGCGTAGTACCAATCCGAATCCTTGGACTCACCGACAGTGAAAGTAAGGTTCGCGGGGCTTTCTTCTGTGACGCCGTGCTGGTAAGGAACGCCTCCGTTCTTGAAGCCTCGGGCTGTCTTATCGAAGGCACCGACCTGCCAGATACGGTTCTTTTTGTCCTTGACTTTCCAATCCAACTGGCCCAGATTGAGAGTCTTGTCCTTGGTGACGGTCACGCCTGATTTGGTAAAATTGGTGTATACGTCGGCGAGCTTTCCACCGTTAGACCAAGCGTATAGGCCGTACGAGCCCGTTCGTACATCATCAAATGAGAAACGTCCCTTGTCGTTGGTGTAAGTGGTGTAGTAATAGTTGCTACCTTGCACAGATGGCCGAATGGTCGTGTCACTATCGCCGAGGTAGACGGCGGCGTTGGCGGCGGGGCGACCGTCAGAAAGGCGAAGTGTTCCTTGCAGGCCTCCTCTAGTTTTGTACGCCTTGTTGTTGAACCAGTTGTACGGAAAGTGCCTGAGCTCTTCCTGTCGCTTGGATGCAACGTCGTGCACACTGCCGTTGTTCTGGTTGAGGTTAGTTCGACACGTGCGTAAAAGGTGGCGGAGGTCTTACCAAGTACCACAACCAAGGGCCCCAAACTTTGCCCACTGGCTGAGGTGTCTTAAGTCCGACTCGGAAGTGCGACGTATCTTGCACAACGTTCAGCTGCACTGCATCTCCGGTCTTGCTCTCTCGGTGAACAGTCAAGGTCTGGCTCAGATGGTCGCTGTTGTAGTACTCAGTGGAAGGGTGGATCCACCAAGATCCAACCTTTGAGCCGTAAACACCATAGAAGTCACGGTTCCTCACAGCATTAGACCAGTCGTACTTGGTGATGTACGATCCATCGGCAAGTTGCCAGGTCTCGTCTTGAACGTTGGTGGCGGTCTTGTAGAGGTCAAAGTCTGGCAGCGGCTCATCCTTGAGGTGCGTTCGTCCATGGGTAAAGTACTCTGGGGACAGTCGCCAAAGCGTTCGCAGAATACTGATGTCTGGCAGAGCGCGATTGACGAAATACTGGTACGCTCCTGACAGATCGTCAAAGATGACCCAATGAAGATCTCCAGCGGCCGACTCAAAGCTAACATCGATGAAGTGCGTTCCTTTTGCTGCTACTGTTGCCTTGGTAAACAGAAAATTATTTTCTCCGTCTGAGATCATATCAGCAAGTGGATAGATAACCATCTCGGAAGATTTCATACCGTATCCCACATAGTGGCCGGAAGCTGACCCGACAAGATCCTCACCAGGAACACCCTCCCAGAAGAGGTTCTTGGCATACACGGGTCCTTGGGCGACATTCCAAAGATCGTTCCCAATAACCCATGAGCCGTCGCCTGTTGATTCCAGAAACGGGCCTCTGCTGGCACCCACAAGGGGCCCGAGAGCCGCGACGAGAGAAAAAGACAAAGTACGCATGGCTTGCGGAAAGCTCTTGGGTTTAAATTTTAATCAAGCAGAACGAATTGTCTTGGAACTCAACTTAACGGGCTCAACAACTCTTTTCAAGTGATCCGCTATCTATCAAAAGCGAATCGTTATCGGAATAGACCGATTCACCTAAGGTGAACAACGTCGTAAGTTAGCGGATGATGAAATCTGATTTTGCAGAATCATGATAGCTGGAATAACTTGGCGTCTTTTCTTGCGCCTTTTTCGTACTTTACTACCGACATTTCCATCTCGGCAATCATTCCGGAAGAGGGAACTGCCAGTTTTTTGAGCAACCGAATCTCCCGACCCAAGCGATCGCGTCATTGTACAGGGGTTCCTGTTGGTGCGCGACTGCACTCGCCATTCGTGCATCTCTTGCACCATTGAGCCTCAGCGTTTTCTCGGCGGTATTGACATCTATCAAGAGCTATCTGCTGTCAGGGGGCCGAGATGCCGACGCGACGGTCCGGTCTTTGCGACCTCCGGTCTTTGCGACCCCCGGTCAACAATTGAGGCTCTTCCACCGAATTTCACGGTTGATTTCGTGAGCTTTTACAAACCACACTGAGATTCAAAAATTTTCCACTGGATACAGAAGTGGATATTGGCACGCCACTAATTAGTGAAGCACAATCTCGCCGATATCCTCAGCCCTAGTTTCCAGCGCCTCCCCATCCATGACCCCATGAAGATAACACTCACCCACCACAGTCCAGCCACCTTCATCCCTGTGTCTGAGAACCATGGGCACATCGCATCCCAGCAGCACAGCAACGCTATCGCCCGCTTGGGTTCCCGAACAAGCCAGCCCCATGCGTCCTCTCTCTGTGCCAACCAGACGCCTCCATGCCAGAGCATTCATTGCCCACGACATGGCCGCAAGCTGCTCTGGGGTGAGATGATGCTGGTGATCCTTTGATTCCTTCTCCTTCCCTTTAGAACTAAACCAAGAGTCCTTCTTGTCTCCAAAAGCAAGCTGTTCTAGTGAGTACCCCGAGAGATGAAGCGCCTTGTTCCGGTTTGTAACTTCATGCAGGCCAAACCCGTTTGCTTCAACATCGGAGGATCCAAACTTCCACAGTAGCCGATCAATCAGGACTGAGTATGACTCTGGGGCAGGATATGTTCCACCAGCAGTAGTATTTCCAATGACAGTGCGCCAAAAAGCGGCTCTGGTGGTTTCAAGGTCTCCATAAGCGCTAGTCGTCGTCGATGAGCTATTGAATGGATAAGTGGAGTCGGCTTCCTCGGGATGGAAGCTGCTAAGAGAGCTAACAGTATCGAGTATAATACCTCGCACCACGAGGCATGAGCCTGATATGCGTGGTGGTGGTGAGCTGGAACCACCTCCAGCACAATATTTTCCACGAAGATGAGCAGTTGGAGCAGGCTTGCATGACCAGCAGACCGCCCAACTTGGGAGCTCGTGAGAGCAGTCATCACCAACCCAATTTTCTTCGGGTGGATCCTTGGATAGCCCCTTCCAAACGGACGAAAGCAACGAGTTTACGACTGGTTTGCCTTCAATGACAAGAGAGTGCCCAAAGTTCCAACGGCTTCGAATCTTGGCTCGGTGTCGGGAAACTAAACGGAGAAGGTTCAGGTCTCCCTTAGACATAAGCTCTTCTGAGAAGCTTTGGTATATGTCTGATATCGAAAGGGTGTAGTCGGGTACGAGAGCCAACCGTTCGGCCACCATCCTGATGCCAAGAATTCCATAGACCTTGTCTTTGTTGTCAGTTGCATTGGCCTTTCGAGCAAGCAGCAGAAGCTTCAAAAAGTCGATCGAAGACTCTGAGCCAGGAGCTTGTCTCTGAGATGTGCGCAGATCCAACATGTCCAGCAACAATTCCCATGTTCCTTCAGCGGACCAGCCACCCTCTTCACCCAGTCTTCCTCGTGCAAACTCGAAGGTCCCGTCATGCGCTTCCTTGGGGAAGGCGTATTTGATGACCTCGCGATCAAACCTGCCCTCATCAAGTTCAATAAACTTGGCAGCATTGGAAAGTTGCCTCCATGACAAATATTCGTCTCCACAGGCCAAGGGTGCGTCCTCTCTCGCCATGGCAACCTCTTGTAGAATCCACATGCGCCGCCAATAATTCCTGGTCAGCAGGTAGAATATGGCCTTGTAGACAGCACCTCGCATGATGCTACTCCACGTCACAACCATACTACCCGACATTGGAAATCCAATCTTGGTCGGCTCACGGTAGAATCCATTCAAATTCTGCCCTCGTTCAACCCGCGATGCCATCCAGCGGAAAGCAGTCATGGCCAGCTCGCTCCCATCAGATTCGACACCGAGATAGGTAATGACCTGCCATGATAAATCGTAGATGTCTCGCATGCGCAATACTTGTTGGCTTCGCTCGGCAATGTCGTCTTGGTTGATGCAAATAGCGTCGATCCAGAGCTTGAAGCCCTGTCGGACGCGTTGGCTTCGCCGCAGAAGCTGCAATGCGTTGAAGAGATTTGATGAGACAGAAAAGGCATGCCCATTGAGCTTGATAATATGCCGAGGCTCTGGGGGTCCCCAGCAGTATGACAGAGTCTCCCCATGCATATCGCCAGTGCCGGCCTTCCTCGACGGACACGTCGGTGGCCTCATGCGGGTACCCAGTTTCGTGAATTGCCTCGGCCAAAGGCGGTAAGGATACATGCTCTAAGCTGCAGCTGATTGGCGATGTGTTGTCATCGTCTTGAATCGGGTCCAGAGTGAGGAGACGTATCTCGTTGCCGGTCAACGGCTCATATGTATAAGGCATTGTCTTTCAAGATTTTACCTAGTTTGCAGTGCAGATGAGGAGATAAAGGGCGGCGTGAGAGTCGTGAGACACAGCCCACTTGGGCTGACAAGCCATGCTGACGCGAGTAAGCCAGGGTGCTGAAACGGGACGCTATCCCTGACAGGCAAGGTTGTGAATCCGGCTGTAACGCCAGCATTTATAACCCACAGAACTGAATAATCTTCCTGTCTTGAGTTGTTGCAGAGGATGATTACCAGGCCAGAATAAATGCAGATATGCAGCTAAGGTGATTAAAATGGTCAATAGCTGTTTGAAGATTCATCAATCATGATCTCGATTCCCGATCTACCGTATCAACTCAGCAAGCTGGGTAGACCCTACGGGCCATCATAACCCTATCCTAATACTTAAGATTGGTCAGTCAGAAGCTATTAAGATCCTTAGCTGCGGGTAAGCCTATAGAATGCCATAAGATAGGGATAACTAGACCCATAGGCTCTACCCAGCTTGCTAAGTTGATACGCTAATGTCTTTTACCTCGGTTGGCGTCCATTTCTCTAAGGAAGCTCTTAGCTCCCACAGCATGCTCCAAACATTATAGTATCAATCGCTGTGTTCCCTATCCTATATCTTGACAACAATCACTTGGCTAGCCCCCAAATTCCATGCTGCGTGGCAGTTTGTTCACCCACTCGCACCAAGTGCCATCCGAATATGCGCTCTGAAGCTAAAGGCCAAACGAGGCTAGAAGGCCTTTAACATACAGTCAAGCTCGCGAGTGTGGCACAACAGATTTTTCCCAGTCCGAGAAATCGCTCATATTCATTCCAAATGGGTTGGCTCATGCTCGGGATGGGGCCAACCAACAAGTTAGAAAACACTGGTTCACGCGGTTTTGCCGATAGGAAATGCCGGTAGCCTTCACAAAATCGTGAGACTGTCGGCCAATTGCGAGAATTAGTGGGTGCGCTACTAGTCCCGTGTGAGATCATACGATGGCAAACTTAAGTTCTGGATCTTGCCTCTGGCCATATCGGGCTTGGTGATCCCAGCAAATCTCTGGTGTAATTCCGGCATTGTGGATACGATCCTGAGCCGCAGTTCCGAGGGAGTGGGTGATGACGTTACTTTGGACAGCTGTCGGCCGGACCAGACCTCATGAGTATGAGTATAAATAAGAGTAGTGTTATTTGCAATAACACGAATGGTTATTTGCAATAATAGATCTAGCCAATCACGGCAAAGCTAGTATAAAGAGCCTTAATATCGCTATATCTTTAATAAATATATACTAAATAACCCTTACCCTAATCTAACCCTAACTTAGCCCTAACCTAAACCCTATTTTAACCCTATCTAACCCTATCTAA
>JAADYS010000613.1:0-19499 GCA_012931995.1 Fusarium albosuccineum | reverse complement strand
CTAGCCCTAACCCTAACCTAACCCTATACTTTTTTTTAGTATTAAATAACTTAAAATTTAATTTTTTAGAGATATATTTAACTTAGAGAGGAGTTAGAGCTATTTTAAAGAGTAAGCTAGTGATTTCCTAAATCGGTATAGTCTTACCGCATAGCCGTAGCCTAAATAGGAAGGAATCTATATAGAGTGGATCTAGTAGGCTCTTTTAATTGGTTTTAATCCTAGTAAGGTGCATGTTTAGAAATTCGAGGTGTATGTTTGAGGGTTGATTGTCGATATTAACCATGCTGGTCGCAATTACCGAGTCTGGTCTGTGTAAGCTGATAATCACTTGGCATCCGTAGGAACCCAACCCAACGACAGGGATATAGACGATACATTCGAGCCAAGCAACACAAAAGGAAGAAGAAAAAGACAAGGATAAAAAAGACAATCACTCACCCCATGTTCGGAGAGAAGGGCACACAATTGGTTGAGCTGCTCTGTGATTTACGATGCATTCCGCCACTTTACTTTGGTCTGTACTCGTAAAAGCGTCACAACCAGCTATGTACGAAGTATTGTGCCTTTCATCCGCTTTCATATATCAAAGCCGCTCCAGTGTCAACTGCAATAAGCTGGACAGGGCAGGTTATTCGTATTCAATATTTCCGACCCTCTTATGTTCTCAGATTCCGAAACTTGTATCGCCAATTGGCCCGATGCAAACCTCGATGCATCTGGCCTAGACTCCTAGTTTCACTTATCCCCTTGCCCAGCCCTTCAACAATCGCCGGAATTGTTGAAGCCTGAGCAATTTAGGCTGGTCATAAACATGCCGCTGCAGACCCTACGGGGGTCGACTCCTCGATGCTCTGGCATGGCCAGTTGGGGAGATAGATGTGAGAGGAAGATGCACCTACTGAGGTGTTTGACTATGGGAGTAGTGATCGCAGAGAACTCCAATACCGAGAGCTCATTATAAATCCCCATCCCAAACTAGACCGCATCCTGGCACAACTGATGCTGGACATTGAAGGACTGATCAGGAAAGATGAACGTGGTCCAATGAGGACGCAATAGTGGCCAGACCATCGTTGGCCTTTCGTGACACCTCCAAGCAATCATCTAATGACTTTCCGCCGGCAGACATGGCCCGAGAATCTTGTGCATCAAGACGGTGCCGGCAAGGCCTCATCGGCCAACTTTGCCCACCTTGCTTCGTCCAAGTAGTACACCGTCACCCACAACTAGTCTCAACTCGCATCCCTAATTCGGCTCGCAGTCTTTGAGCTACCTGATGAAGATAAAGATGCCGCTTGTGTAGTTCTTGGTGAGGATCGTCCCTGCGGACGGGTTTGAGTGGCGGATACACTCAATACTTGATCGACGCCCGGCGAAGCGAAGATGTTGCCCGAGACGGCAGCGCTCGGCGTACGGGGACCAACATACATGGCATGAGCTAGTTCGTGGTCAGTACCACCTCCAGAGACCATGCTCACATGATTGTCACCATTTTGAGCGACCGAATATATGACTACGATTAGAGTTAGCTCTGATGTCTATCTGAATGGGTGTTAGTTTTGGCCTTACTCTTATGCTTCCTGTCAAGAACTAGGCCTGGGTGTTGATAGGTCAAGGACTCAAGTGCATCAGCAACCAACTCACGAGTGATTGTTGCCGGCAACAAAGTTTCTAAGTGGCATTTTGCCGCAAAGTAATCACTACTCTTTGTTTGTCATCGTGTCCAGTGTGACGCTATTCTCCTCGCTATATTTGACCAGAAACACACATTTGGACTCCCCGGTATGATTGTGATGCTTTATTTGCCTCGAATAATACCTAAAAATGATTAATGAGCTTTTCCATGGCCAATGAATCAGGTCGTCTTGGCGTGGCTATCAGGTGTTCGTCGGAAAAGAACTCGGAAAAGACATCGGAGATGGTGTCGGAATTACAAGTCGGGATGCTAACATTCACCAAATGACCCACGCTTCCTTTCGCAAGTGATGGGGTTTTGGGCTATGTCGGCTGGGGTGTTAATTAAGAATATTGCTCTAAGAGTATATATGAAAAGACATGGGAAAGTCCGTGGTGTCGAGTGACTCGGATCCTCATTGTCAAGCTTAGACAAGCATCATGACATACCCGCAAAACAACAGCACTTGGCAGATCATTCACGAGGCTCGTAAGGGCGGATACGCCGTTGGAGGATTTTGCGTGTAAGGCTTGAACCAATGAATGATCCGACGACTGAGAGTTCAGCCCGGTGACTGACAACTATGTAGTTACAACACGGAAGGCGTCTTGGCTGTGGTCAAAGCCGCAGAACGATGTCGCTCACCGGCGTTGATCCAGTTTTTCCCTTGGTCAATGCATTTCCAAGGACCTGCGTTCATCAAATATGCCGCTGAAGTTGCTCACTCGGCCTCGGTCCCCATTGCAATTCACCTCGATCATTGCCTCAAGCCTGAGGATGCTGATCTCGCACTGGAATGCGCATTCGACTCCATCATGGTTGACGGTTCCATGTTTGACGAAATGGAGAACGTGAGATACGTCAAGTCTGTTGTTGACAGGGCAAAGGAGAAGGGAATCACTGTCGAGGCCGAACTGGGACGCATGGAGGGTGGTGAGGATGGTCTCCCGACTATTGACCTCAAGAGCGTCTGGACCGACCCTCAAAGTGCCGCCGACTTTGTCAAGCAGACTGGAGTTCACTTTCTGGCACCTAGCTTTGGTAATGTTCATGGGCCCTATCCTCCTGGGGGTGCTGAGAAGCACTGGCAGATTGAGAGGTGAGTTTAGGTGCCAGGACAATCTTTCATCATCTCACGATGTGTATTTCGCAGGCTGGAGAAGATTCATTCGGTACTGGGGGAAGAGACACCGCTGGTTCTGCATGGAACGCACCCGTTGTCAGATGATATGGTTCGAGTAGCCATGGCGCGAGGGATGGTCAAGGTGAATCAGAATCGCAACGTTCGAGAGCAATATCATAGGTACATTCAGGAGAACTGCTCCAAGGCAGAGCTCACGACGCTGCAGACTCGGGGGGTTGACGAGTATTCGAAGGGAGTTGAACGGTTCATGGTGGAAGTATTCCATTCAGCGGGAAAGGCATAGAATGAATTGAACTATAGAACAAAGAGCGTTGTCGTGTATCCAAGCCTGTTATTAAAGAGTAAATGACACTCAGTTGTAGAAGCTGCAACCTCAACTCCTTGATGGCGTAACTTGGAATAAACCAGGTACTAATGTTGGATGAAATCCATGTAACCAAGGCAGGTGCCTACCTACCTGGGTAATTTAACTAGAATGAGCGGTACCATCCCATCGAGCCTTCCTGCTCTTATTTATTATTCTAGTGTCGACCACCAACTTGGAAGGCCCCGCCTACCCCACACCCACTCACTCACCACCTCGGGCAGGGTTCGGATATCCATCCTCAACTTGCATCCAATACTGCCCTTCGCTTTCCACTCGATATTGATCCCGCCGTTCACTGCGTCGACGGATTTGAGGCCGGAACTCGAGAATGTTGCCATCATTTCCTTCCCATGGACAATAATCGCGTCACCATGTCACGTTCTACGCCCCCTGCGAAGAAGAAATACGTGACCAGGTTCGTGCCATCTCAGACAGCCATCGACACTCGCTGATGAAGCGACAGGGCTTGCGATGCCTGCAAGAAGAGAAAGTCTAAATGCGATGGCCTCGAACCCTGCGCACGCTGTCTAAACTCTGACATAGGTACATGATCAAATTGCCATTGCCATGGTGGTGGGTAGCGCTGACAACTCTAGAATGCGCATACAATTCATCATACAATCGTGTGCAGAGAAATAATACGGCAGGCCAACTCATTTAGTTCCCCAACCAATGCTAACTAGCTCAGCTCCGTCAGCGACACCGATTCCGTTCGGAGGCTCAAACCGAACAACCGAGCACCAGAGCTGAAGATCTGGGCGATCCCGCCGCTCCGAAGCCCACTGCCGCGGGCCAAAGTCTTGAGGATAGCAACAGCGATGGCAAAGAGGATGATGACTCTGGTGCGTTTGGTCTACAGAACCCCACTGCTAGACGTACCAGAAACTAATAAAACTCGTCGTAGGAGATGCCAGTGTACACGCGTTTTTGCGACGAGTATCTCGCCACCTTGCCCAAGTCGGGCAAGGGCTCCCGCGAAACCTATTCAAGCAGGAACAAGATACTCCAAAGGTTGGAGACACTACACGTACGCTTTTGCTGCCCGATAAGCAGGTTGCTCAAGGCTATGTGGATTGCTACTTCGAGCATGCCAACGTTACCTATCGTTATGTACCTCGGGCTGAACTTTGCGAGGTGCTCAAGTTAGCCTATGCTGAGGATGACGCAGTGCTTCAAGACGATATTCGTATGGCAATGTTGTTGCTGGTCATGGGCATGGGGTAAACCCTAGGATACCTCTCCTGGGTGACATTTCAAGCTGATAAATTCCTAGCTGCATATGGACAGCATCCTGGAAGAACCAACCCCTTCCACCATGGCGAACAAAGGCGTAAGTTTTTGACTAGCCAAAGCCTTGTCTGGTAAGGGACTAAGATAACCAAGCCAGAAGTTCCTGCAAGCTTCAGAAATAAGGCTCGACAAGGGCCAAGGCATCTTCCCTCCTCCACTAGGTGTCCTTCAAGCTCAACTCCTCAAAGTAAAGAGACCCCTCACATCATTACTTTTCTGTCTAATAACGATTCCAGTGTCAACTGGAACTCGCGTCAAGTCGATATAACAGCGCATGGGTCACGCTGGGCCTGGTCGTACGACTTGGCCAAATGATAGATTTTCAACGAGAACCGGCATCGGGTGATAACGTCCAAGCACACTATAAACGATGCACCTTCTGGGCCACATTTATGATTGATCGGTAGAAACCCTTCCAAGCTAATCATTTACTGAACTAAGAAAATCGCAGATATCTAGCTGCGTCGCTTGGTCGGCCTATGGCTATACATGAAAGTGATATTACCATCTCCTTTCCGTCCAAGCCTGGTCCCAATGTTGCTGCTAAGCTTGGATCGAACGAGACAAAGCTGCAGGCTGGTGTCGTGGCACATGCCAGGTAGGTTTGTTGTCTCTTGGCGCAAGATGAATGGAGAACTGAGTGTCCAAGACTCGCACAGATCATCGGACATATCATTACTAGGCTTTATCGTGGCGTTAAACACCCCTCAACTTCTTCGGAGAAAACAGTTTCTGAATTGGAGACTGAGATTAAGCAGTGGCTCCACGAGACCCCTGAGTTCTTCCACCCACAACCTCAGAAGCAACGCATGACAGTGGAACAAACTTTTTATGACGTGCCTTGGATCTTTCGCCGGCAACAGAAAACAGTCCAAGCTGCATTCCACTTTGCAAATATGCTCATTTATCGTGGTACCTTGTTACAGGAGTTCCTCCACCAAGCGCCTAGTACACCCCGACCTGGCCCTTCATCTGAGCGCGTTCAAGCATGCGTCGATAGCGCACTCGCAATGATCATCCTCGCATCAGATTTTGGAGTAGATGAATGCAAATACAATGCAACTTTTTGGGTGAGCAAAAACTGTGGACCTGGTCGCTAAAAGAAGGAGGGCAATAGACTAACTTGCTTAGACAACATCTCACTTTATCTTCTGTGCCATATCTATTCTACTCGTTTACTTAACACTGTACCGAGAGTCACATGATCGAGCTGTCATCGAATCTGCGGTGGAGGAAGCAATGAAGGTACATCGCAAACTCGATTACAGCGATAATATCAGAACGCAGAAGCTACTCGAGGTATCCTCTAGAGGCCAAGACTGGTACATGTATCTGATGATTAACTTGACTTAACAGGAATCACGATCGAGGACTGAGATTGTCCGGAACATGACCTCGCCGGCATCTTCTGCTGGTACGAGTAAGGAGAACTCGCAAAGGTTATCGCGAACAGATCAAATTACCCTTCAGCAGGTGCATGTTGTTGATCAGCAGCACACAGGCGAACCTTTAATAGCCTCAGATTGCTGGCCTCTACAACAACCAGCGCATGGAGGCAATGCAGAGGAGCTCTTTGGCAATCTGGTGAGGAGCCTGACATAGAAAATATGAATGAGGGCTAACATGAAATTTTTGCAGGAGCTGAGTTTGCAGGCTTTTGGAACAGTCAATGACCTAGGCATGATTATGGACATTGGGTTTGACAACGTGGAATTTCCTGATGCATTTGGCACGGGAAACGAGGTGCCTTTTTAAAACAATCCATCAAGCATGACATTTACATATACAATATTTGGGTGGTAGGAACAAGACTGAAGTTAACCTAGCCAGTAGAGGACGTGATGCCACCATCTACCACAATTTTCTGACCGGTGATATACCGACTTTGCTGCGAGGCCAGAAATGCGGCAGTCATGGCGACGTCCATGGAATCTCCCATCCTGCCCATGGGAACAGCCTTATTCCTCTTGGCGATGAAGCCTTCTAGGTCACCACCCGCATACTTGTCGGCCAACATGCCAACAAGAGGAGTATGCATCAAGCCAGGGACTACGACATTCATGCGGATATTCCTAGGCGCATAAATGACGGCAGTAGCCTTGGTAAACTGAATCACAGCAGCCTTGGTCGCTGCATATGCCACCTGAGGCTTGCCGATGTATCTCAGTCCAGCAATCGATGCGACGTTGACGACAGCTCCAAAGCCCTGCTGCTCCATCAGGGGCAGTATATGACGGCAGCAGAGGTATACAGACTTGAGGTTGACGCTGGTCTGGGCATCCCACACGTCCTCGGTCATTTCTACAGGACCGCCGGGTTCCGAGCGACCGACATTGCTTTGAGAGGGCTCAATTAGCTAGTTTGTCCAGAGATTCTGACGAGGGCAGGTTTAGCATACTTGATCAGGATATCGATGCGACCATATTTGGCGATACACGCGTCAACGGTGGCCTTGACACTCTCGGTGTTGGTGACATCGGCGGCCACAACGGTGATGTCGCCGCCCTCGGCCGCGATGCGCTTCTGGGTGTGCTGCGCGGCTTCAAGATACAGGTCGCAGCCGAAGATCTTTGCGCCTTGTCTGGACAAAATCCGAGCTGTGGCAGCGCCATTCCCCCACATGGTCTGGTCTCCTGTCTGGCCGATGCCAGTCACTGGTAACGGTTGGTTAGTTTGGGTATAAAGAGGGCCGGTTAACGAGCTGGGGTAGCGCATACAAAACACCACTTTGTCCTTGAGGTCTGGGTAGGTTACGCCGAGTAAATCATCTGAAGCCTGTGGATGGTCATTTTGGGTGCCGTTTGATACTGTTCCGTTTGACGCCGTCATGATGATGCTGTGTTATGGTGAGAGAGTGAGTGAAGAGGGTCTGGGCAAGGTGTGGTGTCTTGCAAGTGAGGATTGTTGATCTTTTCTAGAGAGGATGATGCTGTCCCAGAGTAATATGAAAGTTAAGCTAGATCTAATTTAAGTGAAAGAAATGCTCTTCATTGTGGCCTTTGATGAAGCAGAGAACATTGGGTCTGTGTGTCTGAGGCTTGGTCGGAATTAAGCTTAAAATGGTATCGGAGAATCTTGAGACCCCGAGTATTCAGACAAGATGCCGATGCTTGACCTTAGGGAATATGCGCTTTTTTTATGTATATAGTTGCTCGATTGATTATTGTAGATCTTGTGGTGTTGCTGAACTTCGGAGATGTCGGCATTCTACGGGGTCGGAAATGCCAGATTCCGGCATTGAAGAGGCCAGCGCTGTGCGCTTCTCCGACGGGTCCTCTGTTACGTAATTACGAGAAAGATTCAAACATGGACATTCTGGACCAATTGAACATTTGGGGCTCAAGTTATAGCTAAGCCAGGGTTTCCCGTTATGTATGAGTACCCGACTGGCTTTGGCGCGTCGCTTGCGTCTGCCGGTGTGGGCATCGTGGCTTGCCTGCTGCTGGAGTTTCTCTTCTGGAGAATCAACCGTCGTCGCGACAAGTGTACTGAATAGGATATCAGGGCCAAGTGTATGGACGAGGAGCTTGAGAGTATGAGAGACAGGTCGCCGCTTTTCGATACACGCTTTGATGCGGTGATGGTCACCTGTTCCTCAGCCCACGAAAAATACCGAGGACAACTGAGTCTGCCTTCTCTCACATCCTGTGTTATTAGTGGAATCTAGTCAATGATTGGAGCATACAACGCTGGCCGGCTGTGCGCAATGTGTCGGTGGCGTTTCCGGAGGCGGGCTCCACTTGTCCGCCGTGCCGGGCCGGGAGAGGTTCGGCCTGAGACTCGGCGCCGGCGCGAGGGAAAAGGTCCGAAAGCGGAGGCGCCCAGAAGTTCACGGCTGACACCGGTGCCAGTGAGGTTTGAAGCGAACCAGACAAGGCATTACAGGAATTACCAATGTTTGCCAACAAGTATTTTGGAGACTAGACACCTGGACAATGTCAAGCCAAAACAAGACTTGCCAACTACAGGCTGCGGGTCCGGAAATCGGACAGTGGGGGTAGAGTTGGAGACGCAGGGGGGTTGATAGGCTGGTGGGGGTTGAATAACTTGGAGGTTGCCTCTGGTTTCCTCATCTTGAACAACTCAGGTTGGGTAGGCGACATGCATAGTCTTAATTGATTCGGCTATCTTTGCAAACCTGACCGAGACCACCATCTCAGATTTCGTCACAAACTTCTGAAGCAATGGCGGGTGACTCGGGCCGCAGGATCTGGCAGCCCCTCCACGCGGGCATTCGAGACCGTCTCGACCCCCAATACGTCGCCTATCATGATGCGCACTTGCAGTATATCGAGCCTGATGAGATAAAGGCCTGGGACGGATCAACTCGGACCAAAAAGGTTGCTCTACCTCCCGGCGGTACCAAGCCAGTTCCTGTTGGGAGCATTGAGGACTATGACGTTGGCCGGTTCCGGGTCAGGGTTTACACGCCTGCAGGCCAGTGTGATGAGAGAGGCTGGCCGGTTCTTGTTTGGTTCCATGGCGGAGGATGGGCTGTTGGGGGATTGAATAATGGAACAGATCTTTGCTCCTGGGCTTGTGAAGGTATGTATGCCTGTCGTAGCTAGTGGAGTGCTGTCCTGACTCTGGCATCTAGGCGCGCGTTGTTTGGTGGTGACTGTCGACTACGGTCTAGCCCCGGAGAACCCATTCCCAATCGCCGTCGAGGACTCGATCGATGCCGTGAGATGGGTTGCCTCGGCCCCAGCCGAGCTCGGGAGCATCGACACGACCCGCATCTCGATCGGTGGGACATCGTCAGGGGGGAACCTGGCCATAGTCGCTGCCCTCGCCGCCTCTAACCCCAAAGCCTCTCTCCCAACAGCCAAGCCGTCGCTCTCCAGCACAATTGCTCACCCTCCGTCGTCACTGCTACTCTTCATCCCCGTTGTCGACAACACCGCCACGGCCGAGGGCGTCTGGAAGCCCAACGCCGAGACGGCCCCGTGGTTGACGGCTGCACGGATGGAGTGGTACCGAAAGCTCTACTTTACGAGGAACGAAGACCGGGGCAAATGGGACGCCAGCCCCAATCTCGCCCCCGACTCACTACTCCAGAAACTCCCGAGGACCTGGATGGCAGTCTCTGAGATGGACATTCTGGCCCCCGAGGCATTGGCTTTTGGCGAGCAGCTAAAGAGTTTGGGTGTTGATGTTGAGACGCTGGTGGTACAAGGCGGCACGCATTCGATCCTGTCTCTGCACGGGATAATAGACAGAGGCCGCAGCATGATTGAGGACGCCGTCAAGCATCTTCGGGCCGTCTTTGGTACTTGAACAGGAGATGTGACAAAATTAAGACGAGTGGCTATGACGATAAAGTGACCATTCTATAAACCCTTTCAAGTTCTCATCCGCATAGCTCCAGCGCACCAAGTCTCGTAACAAGGATATGCTCTCCATGTTCCTGCACTCTGATGGTTCATTTTACCCAGACAACTAATATATTATTTTATATAGCAACGCCTCGGGCTGTGCGAGTTTTACCCTCGCTCTCACTCACGCTCTCACTGTTGATGGCCTTGTTCTTACGACTTCGCAGACACCACAGCCCCTTGAGAGCGCCATCGTCCAGCTCCAGCAGCTCCTTCATGCACAGGGCCGGGTGGAAGATATTGAGAGCAACCACAGCAACGATGATTAGAATACCCTCGAAGCCGACAAACATGTACTGGTCTCCCATGACTGGTCCATCCCAGCCCTCGGATAGCTCGGCGACTCGGAAGGCGCTTCTCCAGAGAATGCAGAAGGAAGCGAGGGATAGGGCACCTAGAAAGGCCTTGAAGCGGCGCGAGTTGCGCACCTTGACCACCTGCGGGCGCTGGTCGAGGGCCGCGTCGCCGAGTGCGCGCTGGCGGCGCATCGTTCTGAGGGCAAAGTCCAGAGAGCAGAGGATGAAGCCCAGGATGGTGGCCACCTGGAAGGCAAGCCCGGCGATCATGATGTTGGAGCCCGTCTTGGGATCCTCGTGCTGGTGCGATGACACAGAGGCCAGAGCGCCGCCCAGCGCCTGGAGGATGAGGGATATGACGTCGCAGGGGATGAACTGGACGGGGCACTGTGTCAGTTGTTTGACGCTGTTGATCTGAATAGGTAGACTCACGATTCGAGTGTAGTACTCGGGAGGGAGCCTCGAGTTCTCTGGCCCAAAAGCCGACACGATCCTCCGGAGACAAAGGTAGATTCCGGCAGCCATGAAAGCAGGCCCAATGGTCAAGCAGCAGATCTGGACGAGGAAGCCATTCTCGCTCCAGGGGTTCTGCCAGCTCAAGATGCGACCGGCATAGCCCAGCACCTCGCAGACGAGGCCGAGGATCAGGGCAATGTTGAAGGCCGTTCCCTTACGAGTTATGATCCAGACGACGACGAAGCCTATGAGTGAGGCTCCAAAGATGGCCAGGAAGGCGGCGTTGGGGGCCAGGTCGAGGCGGTACTGGTAGTGGCTGGAGACGTCGTCACAAATGTCCGACTTTGGGTTCTCAAAACACCACATAAAGAGGCCGCCGTCATCGACCCATGTCTGGTTGTTGAGGTCAGGGACGTTTGCCGAGTCCGACATGATGGTTTGGGTGAGTGATGATCAACCAAGGGTCTCGGTGCTGCTTCCAGGAGGGATGATGGGGTGCTTATTTCTGTTTCTGGGAGTCGGCAAAGTTGTCGTTGGCCGAATAGTTGGTTGGTGGCCGACCTGGTGGCCGACCTGGTGGCTGTTGTCTGTCGTGTTGGTCGTCGTGATCTGTTCCTCCGTCTTACTGCATCTAGGACATGGCAAATCTGCCTTGAAAGACGGCGACTGGCTGGCTGGCTGACTCACAAGACTTGACTAAAAAGAAGCAGAGGCTAGAATTAAACTAAATTACTAGAGAATGTAGAGACGGATGCTCATCTCTCCCCTCTCCCTCGCTGACACCAAGTCCCCAAATGCCCAGAGTCACAGTTGTCCCCTTTGGCTCCAGCTCGGAATTGACCCACCTTGAGCTGAAAGCGCTGAGGATGGACTGAGTACAGCTGTGTGAATCAACGTTTCGTATGTATCTTGAGGCATCCACATCACCACGTGTCGGGCAGGAGAGACCATGGGTATGGTTGTGGGAAGGAGGCCATTCGGGCCATATTCGGCCCTCGATCTCGACGGCGGTATATGTACTGTATCTCGTTTGAACCTTGGGCAGCATCGATATGGGGGCTCCGGAATTGTCGGGCTTCTCCCCGCCGAGCAGAGCCGCCTGCCATTTCGGCCACCAGGCTCCGGGGCTCGGTACCACGTGGGGTCGAGAGTGGACTTTATCCATGTCCTGGGACCCGAATGACAACCATTGAAGCTATCATGGAGTGGCTGTAAGGGTGCGGCCTTTGTCCCATGCCATGCCGGGGATCAGAGGAGAGATAATAACTACTACATAATTCAGCGGCTAGTTAATTAGGTGCGCCATACTGAAAACTCCCAGCTACATATCTGCTGTACTGTGGGAGCTGGCCCAAAACGGGTGCAATTCCTCCCCTGTCACGGGTTTCCAAGTCCGTGTGCTAACGACATTATGGAGGGGTCTCGGAGAATCATGTTGAGGGTGTAAGTGGGGTCCGTTGTCGGGGTTCTCGTTCTCGGTGGACACGGCGAGGTTTGGCCGGCCCATTGAAGCGACTCACCCCAGCTCACACAATCTGGTGTTGTTTGCTGTCTGTGGTTCTGACGCGGTGGGGGGTGAGCGGCGGTACCAATTACCAAGACCAGAACAGCGTGTCATTTCTGCAACTTGTTGTTCAAGCTGCGACGAGCAATTCCGAAGAGAATACTTGATGTTTTTTCTTCGCCTTTCTGAGAGGTGTGGATTTGGAACTGTCCAAGAGGGAACGAGTCCGTTGCAGCAGCAGCAGGGGGCTCAAGGTACCTATGGACACGTCTCAGTCAGCGAATTCCTAATATATTGCTCAGCGTTTATACAGCCGTCTGCTCGCCTCCTGCTGGCGCGGCTGTACAGAGGCAACCAAACAAGCTTGAGCTAGATGATGCGGCGGCGGCGGCGGCGGCGGCGGATGCGGGTGCGGGTGCGATGGGATGAGGTGAGGTGAAGGAAGGTATGACCTAATTGGCAGCCCCGCTCCGACCGGGATTCCGGACTTTTCATGGGCTCACGGGATGGTGCAGCGAACGAGGGGAGGGGCGACTGAGATGTGAGAGAGAGGCGAGGGAGAAACTGCAATGGAGGCGTGAGTCGTCGCTTGTACGTCAGGTACCTGCCTCCCAAACTTTCGGTGGGATCCCCAATCTTTTCTCCCCTCGACTCCCGCTCCTCCTCCTCTTCCTTCTTCCCCTTCCCTTCACCCTCTCTGCTCTGTTTTTGGTCGCCTTTGCTGTGTGATCAATCTCTCCAAACCAGCATCCTCAGAAACATCAGCAATCATGTCTACCGCTCTCGATCAACTCAAGGCCACTGGTACTGTACGTCACCCCACCATTGCCCCTCCAGGGTGCTTGGGATCGCGACGAAGAAGAGAGAGGCATGGCGACATCCGGGGAGCTTGGGCTTCAATAGCTTCAATCATTCGCATTGGCAGCTGTTACCGTCTGAATGCTCTCGCCGTCTGCTGGATCTCACCTGACTGCTTCCCGCTCCCGCAACTCCGTTGTTCGACTATTCGCTGACCACTTGCTCGTTTTTGACCGCACCAGACCGTTGTGTCCGACTCTGGTAAATACCGCACCTCCCTATCCCGACCAGCTCTCAATGCTAACCCACATTCATAGGTGACTTTGCCTGTTAGTGCTCTCCTTCTCGGCGCCTCTTGCTCGCGAGCCCCCAGCCCCCCAACCCCCCCGCCTTGTTCAAGAACCATTCTCTACGTCTTCTCGACCCTCCTGCTTTGGCCATATCATGATATGATACATTAGATGAGAAGCTGACCATTGAATGTAGCCATTGGCAAGTACAAGCCTCAGGATGCCACTACCAACCCTTCCCTCATCCTCGCTGCTTCCAAGAAGCCTGAGTACGCCAAGTTGATCGACGTTGCCGTCGAGTACGCCAAGAAGAAGGGTGGCTCTGTCGACCAGCAGGTTGATGATGCCCTCGACCGCCTCCTCGTTGAGTTCGGCAAAGAGATCCTCAAGATCATCCCCGGCAAGGTCTCCACCGAGGTCGATGCCCGCTACTCCTTTGATACCCAGGCCTCTGTCAACAAGGCACTTCACCTTATCGAGGTAAGCCCCCATCACCCTACGAGTGCAATACCCCTCAAAACAAGGTCTTCGTGCTAACGTCTTACAATAGCTCTACGGGGAACAGGGTATCTCCAAGGACCGCATCCTGATCAAGATTGCCGCCACCTGGGAGGGTATCAAGGCTGCCGAGATCCTTCAGCGCGACCACGGCATCAACTGCAACCTTACCCTCATGTTCTCTCTGGTTCAAGCCATCGGTGCTGCTGAGGCCGGCGCCTACCTCATCTCTCCCTTCGTTGGCCGTATCCTGGACTGGTTCAAGGCCCACACCAAGAAGGAGTACGCCAAGGAGGAGGACCCTGGTGTCGCCTCTGTCAAGACCATCTTCAACTACTACAAGAAGTACGGCTACAACACCATCGTCATGGGTGCTTCTTTCCGAAACACAGGCGAGATCACTGAGCTCGCTGGCTGCGACTACCTGACCATTTCCGTAGGTGCTCTTTGCGTGAACGACCTGTTGCGTAGCAATTGAGAAAAGGCCCATGATTTGCTAAACCGATTCTTTCCAGCCCAACCTGCTCGAAGAGCTCCTCAAATCCAACGAGTCCGTTCCCAGGAAGCTTGATGCTTCTCAGGCGTCCTCCCTGGACATCGAGAAGAAGACCTACATCAGCGACGAGGCTCTCTTCCGTTTCGACTTCAACGAGGACCAGATGGCCGTCGAGAAGCTCCGAGAGGGTATCAGCAAGTTCGCCGCTGACGCTATCACCCTCAAGGACATCATCAAGGAGAAACTTGCCTAAGGTAGTGTCATGCGCTTAATGAGTATAAGGAGGTTAAATGAGGGAACAAGGGGAAAAAGAAAAGAAAAGTCAAAAAAGAAGAAAAAAATAGGGCAAGGTTGGTTCGAAGAGTGCATCGTGGGTTTAAGCTAGCTATGCGTTACTGGCTTTGATGGTTTGCGATGTTTACATGGAAATCGTCGCTGATGATACCACGAACCTAGTATGTTCCGCTTGTCATCCAGCGCGGGTGAATAGGATGTCAACGATAAGCCATGCTTTCTTTTGACATGGAATTGCAGGACTATGTACAAATGGGAACATGCCTCGTCTTTCTGCTGCGTCGCTACTAAGTCTCTGTACCTAACCCGTCGTATGAGTTCTCAAACCTAGAGATATAACATGGAGGTCAACACGCTTGCCATTATTGGCCCAAAATTAGGTAGGGAAATATCTAGGCTTGAACAGCCAACACTACAAGTTATCACCTGCAGCCCAATGAGTGAACCCCGCCCAACACTCTGTCCTCCTCTTCCTTGCGCCCATCCATCTCTAGTTTTTTAGGCCACTACCTGCTACTACTTATTGTTGTCTCAAGACCCGCCTCTACCATCATCTGCTGCCGCCGTTCCACTGACGCCGCTCTTGGTCACGACACCCCCAGCAATCTTGCTTGCACCCACGCTGATTCCTCGCATACTGTCTAGACTAATGTTGCTTCCGTTGCTTCCTCTGCGCTTGGCACCGTTCTTAATTCTAATCGCCGTCGGAGTCTCTCGCCCCTCGATCGAAGGCGACGGCGACTCTCCCGACGGTCGACTCCCTTGATACAAATCAGGAGTCCTGGGACGACCATCCGCAACCTTGCCCGATCCAAGATTCACCCGCAATCGTGTCGTGTTCATCGGCGATGGGATCCCGATGGTCTGCTCTCGTGCTTGATGGGGCTGAGGGGCAAGCTGGGAACCGTTGACGCCTTCAACACTGGGGGTGAGAGTTGAAGACTCGCTCTCGCTCCCCCGAGGGGAATATCCAAACGCGCATCCTGATCCTAGAAGGCTCTCCTGCCTGCTGACGTAGTATCTATCGTACTCCTCCTTTGTATGTTCTGCGTCGGTAAAGCTTTCCAGTGCATCAAACACATGCTGAAACACCTGCGCGTCCACGTCTCGTGCCCATAGAAAGTCGAGGTGCTCGTAGTGGGGGATCTCAGTCGCTACGGTCTGCGGCGGAAGTTCCTTGAGCATCACCTTGATATCCACAAGGGAGTCACTTCCTCCGTAGACCAGCACCACTGGC
The DNA here is from genome assembly GCA_012931995.1 of Fusarium albosuccineum. Lineage (NCBI taxonomy): Eukaryota > Fungi > Ascomycota > Sordariomycetes > Hypocreales > Nectriaceae > Fusarium > Fusarium albosuccineum. Next base: position 3,776 of record JAADYS010000613.1, on the reverse strand, counting down.
GTCTTGATATTTCTTGTCGGGTATTTGGCCACCTTGGAGTATTTGCTAGTCGTGCTGACACTCATCGGCTGGTGCACATCGTCGTCATACATCTGAAAACACTTGTTCCGAATGATCTGGAACCAGTGGACGACACTCTTGGTGCTGGTGAAGGAATACAGATGTGGGTACGCCGCCAGCTTCTGACTCGCCGAGATATTCTTTGTCTGCCAGTTGAACAAAAACGAAAGACCCATATCGATGAGCTTGCTAAAGATGGGCGGATACAAAAGCGTCTCCCACATTGTTGCCGAGCTGAGAATGGATCGACGGCCGAACAGCAAGAACAGGACCGAGGGGGATGCTGTGACGAGCGAGTCGACGATTCCATTGGACAGACCGGCAGGGGCCATGGCTGGCGCGAGGGCGATAAAAACATTGACCTGGTTGTTCAGCTTGGGGTGGATGGCCAAGGAAGCAAACGCCTGTGCAGTGCCCTGCGAGAAGCCAATGTATGACAAACTCTCCTGCTGCGTCGTGTCCAGGATGTATCCGATGCTGTCGGGAATATCGTGGAAGGCAAATTCGTCGATCGAGAAATCCCAGAAGTTGAGCGATGTCGGAGAGTGATGAATCGACTTTTTGGAGTATTTGTTTCCGCGATTGTTGCCAAACTGTCGAGGTCAGTCGCAAGGTATCCAACTAGAACACGGATAAGGCTTACCCAGACATCAAAACCTCTCTCGACGAGCTCGAATGGCAAGCATCTCTGCTCGTCTGTAAGAGAGACCCAAACCTCCGAGTTCATGAGCAGACCATGGTGCATATAGATGACCCTCTTCTTCAGACTCGCCGATCCGCAGTTGACTTTTTGTCCCTCTTCTCCCTTTCTCCACTGCAGACGGTGAAGGCCCAAGAGGTAGCCATCTTTAGTTTGGGCTATGTGCTCTTCTGCCTCGTAGCCCCAGATACGGCACAACTCGACGAAATCGGCGGCGTCCCGCACCGACGTTGATATCGCTGCTGCATGTCAGTCAGAGTGCGGGATCAACCAAAAGGCGACTGACATTTCCGTCTGTTCTCTGCCCTTTTCCTCGCAGGCGTTGAAAACCTGTTAAACAATCGTCTTGAAGCTCGGTAAAACAGCGAAACGAGAAACGGTGCTGGATATTGGGGGTCAGTTTAAGTCCCACACCGCTCAAAAGGAGATGGGTCGCGACGTACGCAAGGCCAGTGTCAAGACTCGAATAACGGCCTCGAGCCCAACGAGGAGAAAAGATCCCACGAGAGCAAAATACTCGTATCTAAACTCAGAGATTCGAGGTCAGTTGACGTCTGCGCACAGATGAAGAGGCGAGTGGGCGAGCGTAGATCAGCCTCCAAGTACCTAGACTGAGACAAGGTACCACACTGCAGCGGACAATAACTCACGGGCGCAGCCTCCCGAGAAATGGAATAGCCATGGCGACAAAATCTCTCAGACGAGACCACGGCCGCCGCAGCAGCAGCTCAACCCAACGATCTTGTTTGTGATGCGCGGGGCCAGGATCAGAGACCAAGAGACGCTGCTTGTGCTGGTCCCTGGAGCTGGAGGCTAGAGGCGGAGGCGGAGGCGGTGTCACATGCAATTGGGGAGACATTGTAGAGAGCACTGACGTCCGCTATAAAAGCGCGACAACGAATCATGACCTCAGCGACTTTAGGCGAGATAACAAAGTGGACAAGGGCCCCGAAATGGCAAAGAGGCCATCCCTACGCAGATCAAAACCGACAACGGAGCGAGAGAGAGAGACGAAGTTGCAAGGTTTCTATTCTGGCTGTTGGGAAAAGGGACTCTTTTCCTTTATAAAAGAAGAGCCAGGGGGAAGCACAAGAGCCGCTTTCAGACATTCCAATAGCTTCTGCAAACCTGCTCGCCATGTCATGCGTGAGGTGGCACATGCAAAATGCCAGGGCCGCATGCAGTGGACTCGGTGGATTGGACTGTTGCGGCCCAGTGGACACAGCGCCAGAGACAGGTACTAGACCCGCCCCTTGCTTATTAGCTACAGTATCGACACCTCACCAACAGCAGGGCGAGACTGAATGCACTGCAAAGCAAAGCTGGGAAATGTTTCGAGCAGAAGGGGGGATGATGCAGGAATCAGGCAAATTTCGCCCTGATAGAGGGGGCTTACTCCAACCACTACAGTACATGGCACCAGAGACTTTGACTGCCGCCAGAGTCGCTCCACTGGAATGCCATCTGCAAATGTGGCTCAGCACCGCCGCCACAAGAGGCGCCTCAAATCGACCAACAAGTCAGCCAATCACATGCCGACCGCAACTTTGATAGACAGAACCCTTTTGAAGCCTCAAGAGCTTTTTGGTGCGGTGCCATCACCTGAGCTGCCATCGACAAAAAGACTGCCCCCAGCCAAGATGCCCAGCTCGTGCAAAGAATTGCGTGAGTGCTTCACCTACGCAGATGCTCTGCAGGCTTTTTTACTGACACCTACCTTTCCCCATCCCCAGGCGAGGCCCTCGCTCAATGCCTCCAAGAGTCCGACTGCGTAATGGTCGACCGCAACAGCGCAGCCGACTGCCTCCGCGAGCCCCTCGTCAGCACCCTCCCCCTCAAGTGCCGCCAGCTGAAGAAGGGTTTCGGCGAGTGCAAGCGCGGCATGGTGGACATGCGCAAGCGGTTCCGCGGCAACATGCCCGTCGCCTACCGCACCATGGAGCAGGCCGAGGAAGGCAAGGGATACCAGCTGTATGCCGGACGGCCGGCGTTTGCGGGCGGTGTCAAGGAGACGGACGGAAACGAACCTATCCCCAAGGACTGGAGGGACATTGAGAACGAGAAGTGGAAGGCAGAGCAGGCGGCGCAGGAGCTGCAGCGGCAGCAACAACAGAAGAAATAAAAGGGCAAACTAGCCATGAGACTGGACCAAAAGCGATTTCCAAGGGGCGCATCAACAGGCGATGATGACGAACGACTGTCAGAGACGAACGAACCCTCGCTGTTTGGATAGCGTACATCGAGAGCTGGGGGCTTGAAAGCGCCTCCTCAGCTGCTAGTAGTAGAGAAGACATGCAGTTGAACCGACTGGATGCCTCGGATCCCTATGCCATGATAGGCTAGGACTCTCTCTACTCGCTCCTCACAGGTTGTACAACATCTGTATCCTGCATCATAGATCTACCGGATTGTCAATATCATGTACTATACCGCATCATACTACGTTAGGTAGTGTGTGCCTGTCAAGGGGAAGGGGAAGATGCTGGATTGGGTGCGCAATACCGAAGCTGTGGTTTGCCCATGTACAGTGCATGGATGTCAATGCCACCACGGGTTGCCCAAACAACTTCGTACGGAGGGAGTCGTTGTTGACCTCGTTTGAAGATCCCCTGTCTCTCAGCTTCTGCCCGGATGGCCCCCCACAACCCGAAGCCCGTAGGGGAGGCGGAGGAAGCGTGTGAATTTAATCTAATTCATCTCCACGGTCCGCCTCCGCGCCGCGTGGCCGTGGCACTCTAATCTGACGAATTGGATTGTCCCCGACTTGGAAATTGACCCCGTGCCCGCCTCGACCTGAGTCTGCTTCTTGGCACGGGCAGAGTGCCCCGCCCCTGTGCCTTTTCTTCTTCTGTCAAAACTTCATCTTGCAGTCCCAAGAGGCTTGGCTCCCGTCGGCTTCGCCCATTGCTTTAGTGGTTGGGCAGGTCGGTTCTCTCATCATTAGGCCATGATCGGCAAGCGCGAATTTGACTGTTAGAAAGGTTAGATTATTTTCGTAATAGGGGCTAAGACTTAC
>JAADYS010000612.1:0-27327 GCA_012931995.1 Fusarium albosuccineum | reverse complement strand
TTCTTCGGGCTGCGTGCTGCCAGTTGAGCAGTCCTGTCTCCATGGGGAGTGACGACTCCCTCGCTGGCACCTGGAGCGCCTTGAAGGAAGACTTCTCTTGCCCTCTGGCTGGTGTTGCTGGGAGTGTTAGCTCCAGTTGGGATCAGAGTCCCGGCCATGGTGGCCTCGTTGTTCGTGGTGGTTGTCGCGCTGTTAGCGTTTTGGCGGGTGTCTGGGCGACTTCCTTAACAGCAGTTGCCAAGGAAGTGATATGTAGGAGGGAAGTTGAATGAACGCCCTGATACACAAGAACGGGCACCGTCTTCAGGGTATGTGGCGATTCTTCACTGTGATTGGCTGAAGGATCTACAACGTTTCCAAAGGAGAAGAAACGAACAAACACTCACCTCCGACTGTGAACAGAGAAAAATATATACAATAGAGTATATGCAGATAATAGGAGCATCCTGCTCTCAACAATGACAATAGCCATCACTGAATCATGCTCTCAGATTATGTCACGTCGCCTGGCACCGCTCGCATGACATGCAATATCACGTGACCGACCGACCAACAGAAATGCCCAATCAGGACTTGCCGGGTCCATGCTCTCCACCCGTGCAATTCTTCCTCAGGAAGCCTCTCGAGCCAGCATTTTGTGTCATTGCCGTCTCCTTACGCCTATCCGTCCGTCCTCCGATACCGCCAAGCAACATCCGGACGGGCTCCCGATATTATCTAGATGTTGGTTGCCGCCTGGATGTCATTCTTTAATGACTTGTAAGTTTCCCCCGTCTTTCCTGCACCCCCTTGCCGCTGCCGCTTTGCTGGCTTGCTGGCCTTGCCGCCTGTTGTCGATCCAGCCTCGAGCTCGGCCATCTCTATCGCGATATTGCTTCCCTCGAGTCGTATGCAACGCATACCGCACTTCCCTTTGATGGAAACGATGCCGCTCGCTCATCCGGATGCCCTCGCGACTCGATACCCGGCAACGTGGCTGTCGGGGCTCCCCAATTGCCATATAGGCCCTTCATCAGCCTTGCCATCGACAGCTCACGCGGAATGCGACAAGTGAACCATGTCCATCGTTCTTCGCGTCTTTGGACGTCACTGTAGCTGTTTCCGGGTCGCCCGTGTCGCCTCATCCCGTTAATCCCTCAACCGCACTTGCTGGACCAGAATCATGGCTAACATCGTCGCGTCTTAAGCAGGTAGCCTGTTTCATCACCATCATGATGTCCACCCCTACTTTTGGGGGTCCTTCCAATGGACATTTGTCACCAGGCGATGAAATCAGCATGTCGTTCGATACAGGCGACAACGTAGCCGAAAGCGACTCTCCCGATGCCCACGATCATACTCTTGACCAGCCATCACCGTCACCATCTGATGATGCGAACGATATCTCGAATGTGGTTCAGGATGACACTCACATGTCGGAGAGTGAACAGTCCAGCGAGGACAACGCGTCTGATGACGGTGACTTTGACATGGAGGAGAGCCTACCATCCCAGAATGACGACGCGGTGGGAGAGCGCGCCAGCTCCACCGACTCCAATAGAGCCTCCAAGAGGAAAGCGCCTGTCGAAGAAGACGAGTACATCAAAGCCAATCCAGAGCTTTATGGATTGAGACGAAGTGTATGGAACGAAAAATTTTCACCAGTCCCCTTACACGCTGGCTAACTGGCATCTTCAGACTCGACCTCGAGAACAACGAAAGATTGTATGTGGCCATCTCGTGTTGGTATCGGCAAGTAATATTGACCCAGCTGTTATAGGTTGAGTCTGATGACTCGGAATCCGAGCCCCCCGTCAGCCGTCGTACGGTCAAACGACGCCGTGTAGAGACCTCTCGCCCTTGTAAGCTCTTCTCCTTTATCTGTTCTGAGACCCTCCTTTGGCAGTGCCATCTAACACGGTCCTTAGCCTCAAAGATCGGTACTCCAACATTACGAGCCTCAACAAACGACTCGGACTCGGACTCGGACACATATGGCGGAGCTCGCGCGAGAAGTCTCCAGAAGAAGGCGCGGTTACAACGCGAAGCGCAGCCAGCGCTCGCGTACGCCGAAAAGCGATGGTCGAGTCGTCGAGCCGCGCAGGTACAACAAGGTGCCTACGAAGAAAGTGATGTTGACGACGACGACGACGATGAAGATGATCTCGGTCCCGCCAACTACGTTGTTGACTATGTCGATGACTCCCCCTACGTGGAAAAAGTAGTGCGCCATCGCTTGAGAGAAGACATGGAATTGTCCTACGATGCGTCCAAAGCTGATTTCGAATACTTCATCAAATGGCAAGGCAAATCGCACTTGCATGACACATGGGAGACCTACGACGACCTCCGTAATGTTCGCGGTAATAGGAAAGTCGAGAACTACTTCAGGAAATTCGTCGACTATGAACTGGAAATCCGCTTCGGGGATGACATTCCTCCCGAGACCAAGGAGCAGTTTTTCCTCGACCGCGAACGGGATGAAGAAGCTTACGAAGATTACACAAAGGTTGAGCGAGTGGTAGCCGTGAGAGACGGTGAAGATGAGCCTGAATACCTGGTTAAGTGGAAAGGCCTCACTTATGAGGAATGCACTTGGGAGCTTGCATCGAACATCAGCGACATGTTCCAGGACCAGATCGACCAATATCTCGACCGAGCTTCTCGTTCGTGGCAATCCGATCGCAAGGAAACCAACCTCGAGACGCGTTCAAGAATGGTGAAGCTGGAAGAGCAGCCCGACTATATCAAGTTTGGAGAGCTTCGATCTTTCCAGCTGAGAGGGCTTAACTTCCTTTGCCTCAACTGGTCGAAAGGTAACAACGTGATTCTCGCCGATGAGATGGGCCTTGGCAAGACAGTCCAGACCGTGTCATTCCTCAGTTGGCTACGCAACGCTCGTCGCCAGGAGGGCCCTTCACTCGTGGTGGCTCCTCTCAGTGTTATCCCTGCTTGGTGTGACACCTTCAACAACTGGTCTCCAGACCTGAACTATGTCGTTTACCTGGGGCCCGAAGATGCCCGAAACATCATCCGTGAGCACGAATTGCTCGTGGATGGCAACCCGAAGAAGCCAAAGTTCAACATCTTGGTCACCTCGTATGAGTTTATTCTCCAGGATTGGCAGTTTCTGCAGTCCATCAAGTGGCAGACGCTTGCCGTCGATGAGGCTCACCGTCTCAAGAACCGTGAATCTCAACTATACAGTCGCTTGGTTAGCTTTGGCATCCCGTGCAAGATCTTGATCACCGGAACACCCATCCAGAACAACCTGGCCGAGCTGTCAGCCTTGCTTGACTTCCTGAATCCCGGCAAGGTGGATATCGACGAAGACCTTGATTCCCTCTCCGCTGTTGATGCGCAAGAAAAGCTCCAACAACTCCACAAGGCTATCGCTCCTTACATTTTGCGGAGAACCAAAGAAACCGTCGAGTCTGACCTTCCACCCAAGACTGAGAAGATCATCCGCGTTGAACTGTCAGATGTCCAGTTGGACTACTACAAGAACATCCTCACCCGAAACTATACGGCACTCTGTGACGCCACCAACGGACATAAAAACTCTCTTCTGAACATCATGATGGAGCTCAAGAAGATCAGCAACCATCCATACATGTTCCCTGGTGCTGAAGAAAAGGTCCTAGCTGGTAGTGTGCGTCGCGAAGACCAGATCAAGGGGTTGATTGCGAGCAGCGGAAAAATGATGCTGCTTGACCAGCTCCTCTCCAAGTTGAAGAAAGATGGTCACCGAGTTTTGATCTTCAGCCAGATGGTCAAAATGCTGGACATTCTTGGAGATTATCTCTCTCTGCGGGGGTACAAATTCCAGAGACTGGACGGCACCATCGCAGCTGGACCAAGGCGCATGGCTATCAATCACTTCAATGCTGAAGATAGCGACGACTTCTGCTTCCTCCTTTCCACACGAGCAGGTGGTCTAGGAATCAATCTGATGACCGCAGACACTGTCGTCATCTTCGACTCTGACTGGAACCCACAGGCCGACTTGCAAGCCATGGCCAGAGCTCACCGTATCGGTCAGAAGCGACCTGTCAATATCTATCGCTTGGTTTCCAAGGAAACTGTTGAGGAAGAGGTTCTTGAACGAGCTCGCAACAAGCTTCTACTCGAATACCTCACGATCCAGGCTGGCGTCACAGATGATGGCAAAGCGGCGTTTAAGGAGGAACTCAACAAGAAGGGTCTCAAGGTCGACGGACCCTCATCATCCGAGGATATCCAAATGGTGCTGAAGATGCGTTCTTCCAAGATGTTCGAGCAGAGTGGAAACCAAGAACGCCTTGAGCAACTCGACATTGATTCGATCCTTGAAAACGCTGAAGTCACCAAGACAAAAGTGGACGACAAGATCAACCTCAGCAGTGGCGGCATTGATTGGGATAACTTTATGCAAATCACCGACGTCAAGGTGGACGATATCAATCTCGACTGGGATCAGATTATTCCTGCAGAAAAGCTTGCTGAAATCAAAGCAGACGAAGAAAAACGGCAGCACGAGGATTACGTCGCTAAGATTGCTGCTGAGAGTGCGCCCCGGAGAGCCACGATCAAGAGCCGCAACAAAGAGACTGACCGGGCCGACCGCTTCAAGAAACGACAGAAGGAGCAGCGAGATAAGGAGGAGGAAGAGCGACGCTCCGACCCTAAGAGACCCTTGAGTGACAAGGAGCAGCGCCTCCTCATCAAGGCGTACTTCCGATACGGTTCTATGGACGACCGTGGGGAGGATATCATCAAAGAAGCCAAACTGAAGGAGAGAGATCATGACTATGTCAAGTCTGTCCTGGATGAATTCATCAAGGTCGCCAAAGAAGCTGTCGATGATAACTACGCCAAGATGATGGAGGAAGAAAAGAGGCTCGGCAAGACGCTCACAAAGAAGGATCGAAAGGCTGTACTGATCGATTTTGGCGAATTGAAGAAGGTGAACGCTGAGACGGCCATAGAGCGACCGAAGCAGCTTCAGCTTCTTCGACAAGCGATTCGGAGTCATAGTGACTGGCGAGCGTTCCGCCTCCCCGATGCTACAAAGGCTGCCAGCTACTCTTGTGCATGGGGTGCTAAGGAAGATGCCATGCTCCTGGTTGGCATTGATAGGCACGGGTTTGGTGCTTGGCCTCAGATCCGTGATGATCCCGATCTGGATATGACCGACAAGCTATTTCTTGAAGAACACCGCGTCGAAAAGAAGGAGGAGCGCAGTAAGGGCAACGACAAGATGAAGGCGCCTGGCGCCGTCCATCTTGTCCGCCGATCGGAGTATCTGCTCTCGGTTCTGCAGGCGAAGCATTCCAGTGACCGAACCGTGCAGAGGGCAGTGGAAAACCATCATCGGAACAACAAGAAGCATCACCTTGCTAATGGCCACCGAGGAAGTGGTACTGCATCACCAGCTCCCCAAACCGGGAAGAAGCATCGCGATCGCGATAGAGATCATATGCTCGGGGATCATCACCGTTCCCGCAATCATGGCGACGAGCGTGGCACCCCAAGACCCGATTTCAAACGGAAACACGTATCTCACGAGGACAGCCGCAGTCCCAAGCATCGCCGTCTTGATGATCATCGGCGGTCTAGCAAGCATGGGGATGACAGGGATAGGGTTGAAAAGCGTCGGCATCGAGATGACGACGAGAGGAGACACGATAAGCATCGCCATTCCCATGGTCACCGTGACGAACGCCGTGACGAACGCCGTGACCGACATCGCGAGGACCGACATCGCGAAGACCGTGAACGTGACCGTGACCGTGACCGTGACCGTGACCGTGATCGTGATCGTGATCGGGAGCGCGAACGGGAGCGCGAACGAGAACGAGAACGAGAACGAGATCGAGGTCAGGAATCACGTCCCCAGGATGAGCGCCGCGCTAAGGCCCTCCGACGGCTGGATGAGCTTCGGCGGATTGGCGACAACAAGGATCAGAGAGCCAAGGATAACGATGCGATGATCTGGTTTTTGTTGAAGCCAGTGAGGGAAAACTTTGAGCGGATTCTGTCTACGACCAAAGACAATGTCAAATCGAGCAAGGAACGAGCTTCCATCTTTGGGGTGGAGCTGGTGGTTATTGGCACATTCCTCGACGAAAAGCTGCCGGCCACTGCTGCGGATGAAGGTCTCAAGAGCAACTTTTGGTAAGTACAACCCCAAGAGGCTGTGCGTGTTTCATTGTCGGTCTAGCTAACACTGTTGTAGGGACTTTTTGGCAGCACTGTGGCCAGTGGACGACACTAGCAAGAGCGTGACAGGAAAGCGATTGAGCAACATGTATCGCACTCTCCACGCCCGAAACAAGGGCGGATCGAGCTCGACCAAGACCAACGGTGCTTAATGTTCTCTTGTCGTTGACAGGGGAAATGGCTTATCATGGGCGGGAATGGCCCTTCAAACAAGTTACGAACAGATACCTGAATTGTGTTTCACAACGACTCTAGCATTCTTTGTCTTTTTTTCTGCATGGTTTTGGCGTTTGGCTTGTACATATGGACGGCATCATGATGCGGTGCAGCGAGGTGCAGAGAGGCTGAGATCATACCCGGATTGCATGGTATATGACATGTCATTGGAGGAGGTTGTCCCGTATACGTACGGCTGGCTCTCAGCAAGCCGACACCAGGGTGGACACGTCTTTGATGCATTTGAGCAGAGTTTGCGACTCTTTATTGATGCGGGCATTTTACGCGGCACGACCTAGAGGCGATCAGAATCACAGCTGATGCAGCTACAAGGGCTGACGACTGTCTGGGAGGGAGGGAGGACGAGCAGAGGACAGAGGCCAGAGGCACAGCACACGCATACGAATGGGTCCTTGTTGTTAGATTAAGATTCCTTACAGGACCCGTGGTTTTAAACAAAAGAACGACGGTCAAGCCTAGGGGGCTTTAGGCTGGGTTCATAGAAGGTTGAAAATAAAACATGAGTAAACTCGACTGTGCTGAACTGAACTGAACAGGGCTGCAACTACATAGATGAGTGATAGCACTTAGTAACTGTGACTGAATTTGTGTTGGGTTCCGACAAGGAGCAACCAACAATGCTCACTCACTCACTCAAGTTGTCAACCAACTTGAGTGAGTGAAGAGGGTAACTGCATGATGTGATGCCTTGTTACCCCACCTTCTATTGCGCAGTCCATTTGTCGTGGCAAGCCTCACTCTCAATGCCCGCGGGTTGTGGTGGTGGTCGGCCTCCTGCAGATGCCTCAAAATGCAACCAATGGCTACGAATCCTTGGCCGCGGAGAGATGATTAATCGCATACGATGGCCTTGCTCTATCGAGACTACCATGAGGGTTTCCGGAGCCCATTGGAGCCTGATGGCTCGGCTGGCTGCTCCTGGGAGACACTTCAAGTTGTCTGTGTACACCTTCTCGAACTTGAGGCGTACGACTCGAAACAATGGCGGACCTGAATACTTCGGATACGAAATGTGCAGAGAACATTGCTTTACTTTATCATCTCGGCCAAGTCGTGTGCGAGCCACAGAGGAACCCAGTTAAACAGGCCAAGACGGATGCGTCCCGAACACTCCCCCTCCAAGATGAGAGGGATTTGGTCTCAGCCCTCGCCTTCTTTTCCAGTATTCGGGTTGACCCCAACAAGGTCTCGGCTGTTTGTGTACACGAAGAACCGCCTGGCCTTGTTGTAATGGTTGCAGCCAATGCCAAAGGCGATGGTAGTTCATCCGATTATCTTGAAAAGATGAGGCAAGGCTTTGAGAAGATATTTTCCTCGCTCAAAGGCGCACCGGATAACACGGGTACGAAACTCCCGGTAATATGACAAGACTACTTGCTAACCCCAAGCCGCTCGAGTCTTGCAAGCTGTCATCTCCATGTGCCGCTCTCGAATCCTTACCAGGGCCAGATTCAAGGATCGCGGCGACAAACCAACTATACAGTCACTCCTAGATAAGGTTCTTGTGGGCATGAAACAGCTCCCCACAGACGGCAGTAGACGCGACTTTATCGATCTGGGCTCAAAACTTGCCTCGAAGATGAACGAGTTTCAAGAGGGCCGGTCGTCAAGCGAACCTGGGCCTTTGAGTTCCGACGATAATCTCGGCTCCATTGTGTCGGCATTTCATGACATATCGAGGATTCCCAATCTCGAACGCATTCTTTGCGAGGAACTGGGATCAGACATAGGGCCACCGAGTCTTCTCCCAGGGCTACTCAATACCATCCGGAAGCTCGGCAAATACCAATCGTCAGCTAATACGCTAGAGGAGCTCTCGAAAAGACATCCGATTGTAGGGAATGCCTCCATACGCATTGTGACCCTGGGTAGTTTGGCATTCTCTCGACCATTACCTGGCGCTCCACCACGAGACTTTGACCTAAAACAGAAATTAAAGGCCCTGAAGAGGGACCGTGGATCTGGCTGGGATGTCGATGATCTGATAAGAAAGCTCTCACAAACGTTCAAGAATGACACGGAGCAATTCAAGAAGCAGTTTAAAGAGATGACGAGCCATCCCAAGGTCCACGCCGAGATCCAGCTTGCTTGGTATGTGGACAAGCAGCAGCATTTCCTGAACCCGCCACGGGTCATCACCTCGAACAAAGATGCCTGCTTCCTATGCAACGCATTCCTATTATTCCATGGTGAATATATCATTCCCCGGACACACGGGAGGATCTACCCGGGCTGGCGGCTGCCCTCGACAGGTTTCGGTGGCCTCAGTGAGGGCTTTCCTCAAGAGCTAGAACGCCTCGCTGCGGAAAGAATCGACCTACTGATTAGAGACGGGTTCAAGAAGATCCAAGATCCTACCGAAAGCACCGTCTCGTCTGTTGTTGCAGTAAAAGCAGCACAGCAGATGGGGGTTGTGGAAGAGATGGAGCAAACAGACGAGCTCCTCCAAGAATCAGACAGTGATGCGACGGTTGTTCCTGAGCGCCATGACTCAACGAGTCAAAGCCCCAGCACTCCGACACAGCAGAGTCAAGACTGTGCCGGGGTAGTGGTGGATTACTTGGAGGAAGAGGAAAACTTGGTGGCCGACGGTCAAATCCCACCAACTTCTGGTGAGGTTGAAGATATTTCGCATGCGGAGCTAGTTATACAAGAGCCTACGCCTCCACCTCCACCCCCTATCGAAGGGCCTCCCAATGTATCGCCGACAGAGCAGCTAGATGAGGGAGTGAGTCCTGTGACAGACTCTCAGACTTCGTCACAACACGAACACCTAGAAAATTCTAGACTCAGCTTGAAGACGAACAGCCCGCCAAGTATTGGCTCCCAGCCGGAACAAGTCCCGAGCCTGGAGACAGGCCAGACTCGTCCGTCGAGCACGTCTGCCGGTGTCCTGGCTGATGTGAAGCCAGCTGAAAACACAGAATGCGATAGCTCCAGCTTGTGGACGAGAGTTGAGAGCGGAAAACAAAAAATCGAGCGATTTCCTGGCTCCCTGCACCTCCACGTCGAATATATGTCGTCCCTCCCGAGCAAAGGCAGGTTCTTGAGGTTCAGGGCACAGCAGCTGTCCGAGGAAGAAGCCATGACAGCTGTAAAAGAAGACACGAATGTCTACGACTTGTCTGAGCTGAATCAAGTTGAACCAGTTCAGTCTTGGCAACAAATCAAGATGCGAGTTGGCAGGAGAGTCTTTGTAGTGGATCTGGATGATTTTGTGCCTCCGGCAACCACAGAGCTATGTGTAAGTTGAAGCATTGTGGCGACTCAACTCGAGCTCTCTGCCAGCTATGATATAGTGAGAAGAGCTTTGAGTTGTCTTTGGTTACCTGGAGTTTCCTGGACAACTTGGGGTTTAATAGATTGTGAATGCATGTCGGGTGTTTCCAGTCCCTTACCCACCCCACAAGTCGAGCACCCCCACATGGTCAATGGAAGAATTGACTCATATACTGACAAAGACACGACGTGTACTCCAAGGGGGGCTGGCGCAACGGCTAGCGCGTCAGATTCCAGTTCAGCTGGAGATTCCGTAAGTTGCCTCGCTTGGCTGAGCTTGGGCTCTCGTCGGAACATCGACTAACAAGCTTGCAGTGAAGGTTAAGAGTTCAAATCTCTTGTCCCTCAAAGACTTCTTTTTTTTGCTTATTTTTGTCTCTGGTTTTGAGTTTCAAACGTTGACGGCAAGTTGCAGCTGCAGAGACAAAAGATGTTGGCGATAACCTCAAAACGCAAATAAAAATCTCACCTACACTGACCGGACAACATACACATACCACATAGTTCCCATATCTTCTCCAATGCCTGCGTTGTCCCTGTTGGACGGCTCTGTGCTCTCGTCGTGCGTGCCACTGTGGATCTGCAGGCGGAGCAATCATGAGCGATCACCAGCTCATTGTGCACATAGCCTGATCATGTAACCTCAACCGCCAGCGACCGCAGAGCTTCACATTCGAACCACTCACCCCCATAAAGAGACAACTCACCCGAGCTTTTGCTTAGATCACATCCAAGTAAGACTTCAACGCCGCTGTTACACGATTCTTAGCACTGACGTCTCTAAGCACTGCAACCCCTCATTAGCAGGGTTGTCATACCATCAATCATCATGGCCGCCTACGCCCACGAACGTCAACTAGCCGAGTTGGCTGTCCTCAGGGCCTCCATCTTGACAAAAAAGGTCTTGTCTTCGGTCAGCGGCATCTCCAAGGCCGACGCGTCACCCGTCACCGTCGCCGACTTTGCTGCTCAGGCCATCCTCATCAGCGCCTTACGCAGGGCCTTCCCAGGGGATACCTTTGTCGGCGAGGAGGACTCGAGGGCGCTGCGGAACGATGCGGACTTGAGGGAGAGAGTCTACGAGCTGGCATCTTCGGCAAAGCTGGAGAATGCCGAGGATGAGGCGCTGCTGGCGAGTCCGTCGTCGGTGGACGAGATGCTGGATCTGATCGACCTTGGGGGAAGGGGAGAAGGGGGGAGGACAGGTCGGTTCTGGGTCATGGATCCTGTTGACGGCACGGCGACGTTTCTAAAAGGCCAGCAATACGCCGTGTCCCTGGCCTTGGTCGAGGACGGCCATGAAGTCGTGGGCGTATTGGGATGCCCCAACTTGAAGCCCGTCGACGGCAAACTTGCAGAGACAACTGTCGACAAGGAAGGTCTGGGCCTCATGCTCTCCGCCGTCCGTGGCCAGGGAGCAACCATCCGCACCATGAACTTTGGCGGCCTTGACGAGGCCCGTCCCCTCGAGGGGCTCGACAAGGCCGCGGATCTCCCAGACGCCCAGATCGTCGACAGCTCGACGAGCAAGACGTCACGCCACGACCTGATTGCGAAACTCGCCCGCCATTTCGGCGCCAAGTATCCCAACACCGAGGTTTGGTCATCGCACATCCGTTACGCCGCCCTCATGGTCGGTGGCGGCGACTTCCAGCTGCGAGTCCCCTCGTCCCCCGACGTCAAGATGTGGATCTGGGACCACGCTGGCGCCCAGCTCATCCTGACCGAGGCCGGCGGCAAGGTGACTGACCTGGACGGCAAGTCCATCGACTTTGGCGCGGGGAGAGACCTGAACCAGAACCGCGGCTTGATTGCGGCAAGGGGGGGCATCCATCCGACTGTGCTAGAGAAGCTGGGTCAGATCATGGCCGACGATGCGTCAGGTTAAGCAAAATACATAATGAGATACCAACAGGTCAACAATCAAAAGCTTGGTATCTTTCCTTATTATTCGGTCTTGCGATATGTGGTATAAATTTACATCAAGCTGCTCCGCCCTCCAATCTCCATACTTCCCTGGCCGTCCTTCATCTGCCCACTCCTGCCCACCACAAACTCGGTGTAGATCCTCTGGAGCCTCGTCTTTTCTTCGGAGCTGATACTGGCTCGCGTGTTGTCCAGCGCCTTGATCAGATGGTCCCATCCAATCACAACCTCCCTCTGCTCGCTACTCGACGCCTTGGTGTCGGTATTTGCCGCCGGGACGCCGTGCACCTGCAGCTTTGACTTCTTGCGGGCTATCTTGATCTCTTCAAGCTTGGACAGGATCGAGGCGTTCTCAATCAGCGCCGCCGACTTGCTCTTCGGCGTGGACTGGTCCAGGGGCTTGGCGTCTTCTCCGTACTGGAACTGGACAAAGCTCGGGGTGGTGTTGGGCTTTCCGTTGGTGCCGTTGGGTCGTCGCGAGGTGACGGTGGGCCCATCTACGTCCAGGACGTCGTGAATTGCCTCCAATTGCGCGTTGGACACGAGTGCTTGGAGGTCAGCGCCTGAGAAGCCCTCGGTTCGGCGAGCGATATCTGTCAAAGGTTCATCCGACTCGGTCAACTCATCCGAGAGCCTCACCTTTTGGAACAACGCTTTGATGATGTCGACTCGATCTTCGAGGGCAGGCATATCGCAGAGCAGGGACTTGTCTAGCCGACCGGGACGTAGTAGCGCCGGGTCGATCAGGTCGGGCCGTGAAGTAGCTGCCAGAACGTAAACCCCCGACAGTCCTTCAGCACCGTCCATCTGGGTGAGAAGTTGGTTGACCACGCGATCCGTGACACCAGTCGAGTCATGTCCTCTCTTTGGAGCGATCGAGTCAAACTCGTCAAAGAAGAGGACACAAGGCTTGGCAGCCTGAGCCCGGTCGAACAGATCGCGCACGCTCTTCTCTGAGGCACCAATATACTTGTTCAGGATCTCGGGTCCCTTAACGCTGATAAAGTTGAGGCCGCATTCACCAGCAACAGCGCTTGCAAGAAGAGTCTTGCCGCAACCGGGATATCCATAGAGTAGAAGACCAGACCGCAGCCGCAGAGGACACTGGGCAAAGATTGGCGCGTACTTTGTCGGATATTGTAGCGTCTCGAGCAGCACCTGCCGGGTTTCCTGCAGGCCGCCGATAGACTTGAAGCTGGTTGAGGAACTCTGTAACGACACGTTTCTCAGTGAGGCTGGTGTGAAGCCCTTCAGGGCCTTGTCGAAATCGACTCGGGCAAGGTGAATGGGCCCGGTGGAATCTGGTGATTCGGCAATCGCTCGGATGATGGCCTCGTTCCTGGCTCGCGAGACCAGAACGTTGATATCTCCAGGCATATATCCATCCGTAGAACCTGAGATATCGAGAAAGTCGAGATCCTGATCCAGGATGAACCCGCTGGTCTTTGCTGGCGGACCCTCTCGGCTGGTATGGCTGGCACCATCCATCCACGCGCCGCTGTCTTCTCCTCCCATGCTACCATCAGCAGTCTGTGGCCGACTCTCGTCACTGAACTGTGTCGTGGCTTCTTCAGCCGTCATGGCGTCCTGCATCACGATGGACTCCATCACTCGCCGTCTCGCCTCCTTGTCAGGTGCTTTGAGCTCAACAATTTCGCGGACAACATGGCCGCTGACGACTACGTTGTTGATCGACTCCTTGCCTTCAGCAGTAGCCAACAGCACCACGCCGCTGTCCCGAGTGCAGTATTGTCTCACAATCGAACCCAGGATTTCGCCGACTTGTCTGCTCCGGCCATTGTCGTTTCCGACTTGGAGCTCAGTCTCCACAGGGCAGAGCTTGTCCAAATCGTCAAGGACCACCACGGCCTTTCCGTTTAGCCGCGCACCCCAGCTCGCCGACATGAATAGGCGATTCAAGGTTTCCTTTATAGTCGAAATCCTTGTCTCGTCATTCACTAGCTTCCGGCATGGGTAATAAAGGGTATGGAATAACGATTCCTCACGCAACTTTTGGGCCAAGTACCTCGCCACAGATGTCTTGCCTGACCCCATACCTCCTGTGAGAAGAGCCGATGAAAGATGGATCAGCTGAGATTGAAGATTGTCCAGAAGCGAGTCGATGCCGACAAGGACCGAGTCATTGGTAGGTTGTCGTTCAAATGAATCGTTATCCGACAGCCAAGAAGGCCGAGGAGTGGGCGGCTGAAAGTCGATAGCCAGTTTGGGGTCAAGGCCAATGACCCAGTTCGTTGCATCCTTGCTCTCCTGGAAATCGGCACCATAGGTAAACTTGATAATACCGCCCTCCCAGCCTTGTGGGGGTTCAAGGCCGTCATACACACCCATGACAGACCCGTCTGTTAACGGCCCTTGGAGCAGTCCATCAATGCCCCTTGATGCGGCATAGATTTGTCTGAATCGTTTTGCCGACTCCTCCTTTTCAGCTTTGGATTCGCCTCCAAATCTGAGGCCTTCGACACTTTTCGTGCTTGCAGCGAATGGGAAAACCTTGACCCCTTGGACAGGTCCTCTGGGTAGCTGTTGTGGTGCAGCCTGAAGTTTCACAACGCCGCCCACCATGCCTGTACATCCAAGAGTTGCACAGAGAGGTGAAGAAAGGGCAACTGCCTGGCTATTGGGTGGATCAACCCAGGGTCGCAGGTGAGCAATCACCTTTGAAGAGGCATTCATCCCCGCCGGAGCCCCGCCTTCTTCTGGTTGAGGCTGTTGGAGTCCCGCAGGCTTAATAACATCCACCACAACGTAGTTGACCCCTCTAAAAGCATCGTTGGAGAGGAGATCGTGGTCAACCCAAACACTGAAATCTTGGGCTAACGGCCCCTCGTCAAACCATTCCTCACACGACTTCCGATCAACACCGCGAAGAAACATAGTGGGCTTTCGCTCTTCCCTGGCGCTCCGCCGGCGAACAGTGCTGGCACCACTTCGTTTGGATTTCGAGGTGCTTGCAACGCTGCGATGATCGCCAGAGTTGTGCGAGCTCTTCTGCCTCGTCTTGGGCGCGACGATGACTTCGGCGCCTTGTGATACCTTTGCAAATGGCGAATCCGCCGGAGGCGCAGGATCCAACGATATCACTCTAACATTTGCGGTCGAGGTCGGGGATAAATGTAGTGTCAATGGATGCGCCGCAACAGGCGCGTCGCCGGGCTTGTAAGAGGGGTTCGGAAGCGCTCGGATTTGGGAGAGGAGGTTCAACTCGAGGAATGTCACGTGCAGTTCGATAATTTCCCAGTCCTCTGGCGTCAAGGGCTCGATGTTGATGGTATGCGCAAGCGGAGGATCAAGGTGAACGGTAGCCATGACTTTCTGACCCTCGGACAGCCCGATGGTCTTGGCCAGCGTAGCATCAAGCTCAATCAATTGGACCTCTTGATCGCGCGATGAGCCTCTTGAACCGTTAAGACCATCACGCCCGCCCGGAAGAGCTGCCCTTCTCTTGCTCGGCATGCCAGTCCATCCTACAAAGACGGATCGCTGTTGAGGCGCTGTTCCGGTGGAGGTATCTCGGTAGCTTAGTTCGACGATGACATTTTGCGCTGGCTGCGCATCACAAGTTAGTAGGCTGTCACAATAGAGAGAAGCACAAGGGAATTGCTCACAGTATTGATATTGACCAGCAGCGACACCAGCGTTGTGGGGAGGTTGACCAAGCAGTTCCTGAGGTGAGCCAGGGATATCTCCGCCGACACGGATTGTGCATTCTTTTGGGGGGCCATTGTTCGCCGGCTACACTATCATGAATGCAGAAAAGGCCCTTGATCTCGTAAAGAAAAAGAAGAAGAACAGCAGGGCGAGCCCGTCGTCGTTGTCTGCCGAGATAGCTCGGGGCGCTGGTGCCGAAAGCGACTCCGATTTCGACTCCGTTTGTCGTCCCGCAGCCGAGGTACCTTACACGTGCTCGGGAACTTCCCCGTCCTTCCCCAGCTTTCCTTCCCAATGTTCCTGCCGCTGTTGGAATGACGCCACATGTGGCGCAGGAATTCATTAAACTTGGGTAACGCGAAAACGCGAAACGACGCGTCTAGTGGTTCTCGCGCGGCAAGTCCAAGTCGCAACCGTCGTTGCCCCTGCTACCAACCCCAGCCCACTCAATTTGTGCATCGCGATCGCATCTCTCCATCTGCATAGCTTCACAACTCCAAAGCGCCCTTTGACTTCGCCTTCTGCACAAGATCCCTCACAATGGCGCTGCGCGAATTCAAGGCCCCCGTTAGCTACGAGAAGCAGCAGCGTGAGAAATATCCTTGGCCAGACCGACACAAGTTCCCCCAGCGCTAACAGACATACAGATGCATTCCAAGAATTCCTGACGGGCTTCAAGACGTCGCCTGAACAGACAATCACAACCGCGCTCGGAAACATCACAATCGGCGAAGATGATCTCGATGACGAGTATGACTTTATGGATGAGGACGACCAGGAGGGCGGCCGTCGCCAGCAGGACAAGCGCTCACGAGCCCCTCAATACAAATACAAGGACATGCTCCAACAACTCGCTGATCGAGTAATTGACGAGGCGACAATCGATCTCGATGATCTAGCAACAGTACGAAGTCGCTGTCAAACCATTGATGCTAGTTGCTAATCATCTGGCAGTGGGAGAATCAAGCATTTGACAATGACGAGAGCCTGAGGCTTGTGGATTCCATCGAGATGAACACCAAGCACTATGTCGACATCGTCTCGAGGGCTGTAGATGCAGTCATGCCTCAGCCCAATGTAGAAATAACGCGAGTACTGCACACGCAATCAGACACTGGACAGAACTAACTAGTGGACAGTTTCAAGGATGACGTTCTCGATGTCCTAATGGCGCGTCGACAAGCCCGAAACCGGGAGCTCGAAGACATTGCTGAGCGTGATCCTACCGTCGCAGAGGACAAGTTCCCTGCTGAGCTCACCCGCAGGTATACCCTCGTGTTCAAGCCCAGGTCAGATACCTCCGGCAAACCCTCCAAAGCTCTGGCAGTTCGTCATGTGCGAGGCGAGCACTTGGGTCACCTCATCACTATCCGCGCCATCGCTACTCGAGTGTCGGATGTGAAGCCCATCGTCCAGGTCAGCGCATACACCTGCGACAGTTGCGGCTGCGAAATCTTCCAGCCCATCACCGACAAGCAGTATGGTCCCCTGGCCATGTGTCCTTCGTCCGACTGCAAGCAGAACCAGTCCAAGGGTCAACTCAACCCTTCATCAAGGGCCTCCAAATTCCTGCCCTTCCAGGAGGTCAAGGTTCAGGAGATGGCGGAGCAGGTTCCCATCGGCCAGATCCCGCGAAGTCTTACCGTCTTTTGCTATGGTACACTAGTCCGACAAATCAACCCCGGCGACGTGGTCGATATCTCGGGTATTTTCCTGCCCACTCCCTACACGGGCTTCAAAGCTATGAAGGCTGGGTTGCTCACCGACACATATGTTGAGGCCCACCACATTCTGCAGCACAAAAAGGCCTACAGCGAGATGATTATCGACCCCATGCTAGTCCGACGAATTGAAAAGTACCGCCAGACTGGCCAAGTCTATGAGCTTCTTGCAAAGTCAATCGCTCCCGAGATTTTCGGACATCTCGATGTCAAGAAGGCTCTGCTCCTGCTTCTTATTGGTGGCGTGACCAAAGAGATGGGAGATGGTATGAAGATCCGTGGCGACATCAACATTTGCTTGATGGGTGACCCTGGTGTGGCCAAGTCCCAGCTCCTCAAGTACATCTCAAAGGTTGCCCCTCGTGGTGTATACACCTCGGGACGAGGAAGCAGTGGTGTCGGTCTGACGGCTGCTGTCATGAGAGATCCCGTCACGGACGAGATGGTTCTCGAAGGCGGTGCGCTTGTCCTTGCCGATAACGGAATTTGCTGTATCGACGAATTCGACAAGATGGACGAGACTGATCGTACCGCTATTCACGAAGTCATGGAACAGCAGACTATTTCCATCTCCAAGGCTGGAATCTCCACCACCCTCAACGCCCGCACCTCTATCCTTGCCGCCGCTAACCCTGTCTACGGGCGATACAACCCTCGCATTTCTCCCGTCGAAAACATCAACCTCCCTGCCGCACTCCTATCTCGATTTGATATTCTTTTCTTGCTTCTTGATACCCCCACACGCGAGTCGGATGAGCAGCTGGCTAAGCACGTCGCCTTTGTGCACATGAACAGCCGACATCCTGATCTCGGCACCGACAACGTCGTCTTCAGCCCTCATGAGGTCCGATCCTACATTGCACAGGCCCGAACATACCGGCCTGTTGTTCCCGAATCCGTGTCGGAATACATGATCAAGACATATGTGCGTATGCGAGACCAGCAGCAGCGTGCGGAAAAGAAGGGCAAGCAATTCACCCACACAACTCCTCGTACTTTGCTCGGTGTTGTCCGTCTGGCCCAGGCACTGGCCCGCCTGCGCTTCAGCAACGAGGTCACACAAGATGATGTGGATGAGGCGCTCCGGCTAGTTGAGGCCAGCAAGGAGAGTCTCAACAATGATTTGAACAGTGGCCGTCGCGGTCGGAATGTCGGCGACAGGATATTCCACCTGGTCAAGGGATTGGCTGACACGGGTGCATGCCGTCCTGACGATGCCGAGGACGATGATGACCTCGGCGTTGAGTTGAGTATGAGGAAGGTCAAGGAACGAGTCATTGCCAAGGGCTTCACTGAGGATCAATGGCACAATACCCTGATAGAATATACTGATCTTGATGTAAGTCGACCAGCATTCGAGCCCTCCAAACTAAACTTGAGACTAATCTTGCTTTATAGCTCTGGCAAACTACCCGTAACGGCACTAGACTCGCATTCCTCATTACTGACGAGGGTGGTCGGGAGGATATGGACATTTGAGATTCCAGCGTGCAATGAGGTGAGGCATGACATGTAAGGGCCTGGCGTTCTGGCATATTATGGTAGATAAGGATAGTCTGCTGGTAGAAATTATGTCAACAATAAATGTTTATGAAGCAAAGATGAGAGCAGCACTCTTAGAAATCCATGCTAAACGATAACCGCGCTCGTAGCTAGCAGCATGTTCATGGAAGCATATCGCGGTTGATACATCTTTTTGAGATTCTACTCAGACACCGGTATTGTACATTTCTATAGATAGAATACATTTACAGTTTCATTTGCATCAACGCCGCCCGTTCCATCTCGCCCACGATGCCATGGCCGCCCACGGTCCACTTCTCGGAGACCGTCCTTGAGTTAAGCACATTGCGGAACAGTCCGCTAGCGCCCCAGTACTCCATCAGAGACCGGGCCTCGTCCTTTGTCACGCCCTCAAGCCGGAGAACCCAGCTGTTCTTGAGGGCCTCGTACACCCGCTCGTCGTACTTGCGCTCATAGGGGTCGGGCTTGGGAACTTCCCGGCCGGCCTGGCCAGCCTCGAGCTGGGAGAGGACGAGCTCCTGGGAGGGGTGGTGGTGAGAGTTGTTCTCAGATGTGGCGGCGATGATGGCCCCGCCGTTGGGGAGAGGGGTCTTGCCCGAGAGGGCGTCAACAAAGAGGCGTACCAGGGTGAGCTCGTGAGCGTGGACCTGGTTGAAGGCGACGTCCCGGTAGTCACTGATCTTGTTGATGTGGGCGAGGCCGTCAAGAGCAAAGAGGACGGGAGGGCGGCCCGGCAGGGTGAGCTCGGTCCAGAGAGCGAGAAGCGTGGGCCATGCGTATTCGGCCTCCTTTGCGCTAAGGGCGAGGTCGGCGAGGGTGGCACCCTGCTTGAGGTTGGTGAACTTGGACCAGTCCTTCTGAAGCTGCAGCTTCTCGAGGACGGTGCGGTTGGCCCTATAGAGGCTCTGGATCATCTTCAGACAGTAGATGGGCTGGGCGAACTGCGGGGGATCCGTCTCGGGGATGGGTGAGTACTCGGTGTTGCCGTTGGTCAGATCTTGGCCTGTTTAAACGGTAAGAATGTGATATTCTGTCGTTCCTAGAGCAGTGCCTTCTTACCTTCAGGAACGTGGAATACAACCCAATTGTTGAGAAGAGCGTATGCCATGGCTTGGAGCATAGCCATGCTCTTGCCAGAGAGCTTGCTTCCGGTCAAGACACACTTGAGGGCCTTCTTGTTGTGAGCGGACGCCTCGAGCTTCTTCATCAACTGCACTGTCTCCTTCCGTAGCAGCATGTGTGGCCGTCGGAACAGGTTCCAGCTCTGTGTCGTCTTGAAGGCCTCGAGGGCGCGGAGGTGGTCCACGACCTGGTCGGGAATGGCGAACACCTTGCCCGCGCTCTCATCTCGGGCCATATTCTTCGCATTGAGGGCCTCGAGGCCCTCGACGGGTAGGGCGCTGTTGTTGCTAAGCTGGATGCGCTTGCGGAACGCCTTGCGCTCGCCGGGGTTGGGTTTCCGCACGGGCGTTACGTTGGCCCGCTTCTTGTACGTCTTCTTGACCTTCTGCGGCAGGTCTCGACGACTCCTAATCCCCGGCGGCGCTGCGGCAGCGAGGGCAGCGCTTGAGGTGGAGAAGGGAGCGGTTGTGAGGAGGATGGGCTGGATCCGCGGAGCCCTTGGGATGGCGGCCGGCCTCACAAGGCACCGGAGTGAGTTGGCGGAGGCCATGATTTCGGGATTCTCGAGTCGACGTCGAGGAGCCCTGCGGGTAATTGACGGGGTATTCGGGCGTCTATCGTCGCATTGGCGCCAATTGGGCCGGTTCTGGGACGCTCTTCTTGCGGCCGTCAAGAGCAGTGAAGTTCACTCAAACGAAAATCTCGGTGGATTAACGGCACACTTCAATGAGTTCAGCAGGGGTGGTTAGTCTCTGGTGCATGTGATTGGCTGGGGCGATTACTGGACCGGAAAAACCGTTGTCCACTGATCCGACTCCAGATCTTATCGGGGCAAGGAAAAAGATCTATCAATGGGAGATGGGCGAAAAAAGTTCCAGACAAAAAAGAGAGGCCGGGCATTGCGACAACAAGACAAAGTTCCTTAACAACAAATCTCGACACTTTTCGATACATAATCATAGTCTTTTTTTCCTAGCGTCCTTGACCACCAAGAAAATCACACGCAATGGCGCTCCCAAGCTCCAAACCAAAGCTGCCTGTCGCAGTCGAGAAACCCACGCCCTACACCTTCGATCTCGGCCATCTCCTTGCCGAGGACCCCAACCCCGTCGCCCTCGATCATGAGAACCTCGAGCAATCCCTCGCAGAGCTGGCCCGCGACGGCGCTCAGTCCCTCATCAACCAGCTCCTAACCACCTGCCCCCTCAACTCCACAAGCGACGGCGTCCTCCTTTCCCTTCCCGCGCCCAGCACCCGTCTCCCGCGCGAGAAGCCTGTGCCCCAGGCCAAGCCCCCGACCAAGTGGGAGCGCTTCGCTGCCAAGAAGGGAATCAAGCCCAAGACCCGCGAGCAGCGACGCAACCTCGCCTACGACGAAGAATCCGGAGAATGGAAGCGCAAGTGGGGTTACAAGGCCCTGAACAAGAAGGGCGAGGACGACTGGCTGGTCGAAGTCGACATGGAGGCCGAGAAGAAGAGAAAGGAGGGCACCAGCGTGAGAGGCGATGGCCGAAGAGAGCGGAAAGAGAGGGTCAAGCGCAACGACCGCAAGATGCGCAAGAATGCCAGTCTCGCTGTTGGCAAACCCGGCAAGAAGGCTTAGCTGGGATCGGCGATACAGCGGGGCAAGATGGATTCGAGTGTGTTTGTGTGAAAGGAAGACGTGGACTTGTTGTTGCTGCTATTGAGCATAAAGACGGCGTTCAGGACCTGGCGTTGCGAGTCGGCATCAAAAAGATATAGTTTTGGGGGCTTCTTCAGAGAATCAACTTGGGGGAATCAAAACAAATCCGCCACGCCCTTTCATTTACGTGCTATCTCTCCCAGTCTCCGACCTGTCCAACTCCAGAACCCACCTTCCTTTCCTCACATGCTCCTCATTGTTGTACATGATCGTCATCTTCCCAGAAACCATCCAGTTGGAAAATGCAGGCGAAAATGAGCATTCAGCTGGGGTCAAGTCCCAACTGAACAGAGCGCTTTCTTACATCGGTTTCCGCTAGACTCCTCTACCTCTCTGGCTTCTTTTGGAAAACACAATGTCGAATGGCAAAACCAACTGAGGGGGACCAAATTAAGAAACAAAACACAATCCTCGAGAAATAAATCCACAAAGACGCATAAACGCTAGGATGTGAACAAGATTCCCCGCGAGATGGAGGGTAGAAACCAACCCCTGGACAATATCCTCCCGCAAAATGCATTCATGGGGTATACCAAACAGCAAACGGCAAAATGAAAAATGAAGAAGACGAAGACGAAAAACCAAACTTCACTCGCTCCGGCACGGCGAAGAAAACACCCCCAAAGAGTCCTCGATAGCTTTGCTTGATGTCGAGTCGCCATGATCAGCAAGTCACTGCGGAAACGCCAGCGTCCGGAGCGATCAAACAGAGTATAAAAGTTGAAAGGCAGAAAGGTCGTAAACGGCATGGCATCGTAAGTCGGCTGTTGCTGAACGGGTGTAGACACGGGTTCCATCGTGAGGGTATCGACATGAACAAAGTGATAGAATAAGCCCACGGCGTTCAGCGAGTCAAGAGATGTCTTTCAAAAGCCAAGGGGGGACAGGGGCTTGATAGGAGATAACGGCCGCATATCTCCTGAACTCCTGCCCACCTCGCGGTCGCTGCTGAGGGTCAAAGTGGTCGAGACGGACGAGTTGTTTGAGACGACGCTTCCGTTGGACGGGGATATTTGGAGCTGCTTCTTCTTCAGCCTTGGTTTCTGATCTCCGGGGCTGAGGCGGCCTGACTGCTTGCTGCTGTCTGAAGACGACAGCTGTTGCCGGTCGTTCTCCGGCTCTTGAGCCCTAGGTTTCTGTGGCTCAGCCAAGCCTCGTGGAGGAGGTTGGTCAAACAGCATGTACTCCTCCTCGATGTATTTGGCCTCGTTCTTGCATCCTCGCCAGCAATCGCGCCAATCGCACACCAGAAATTTGAAGCAAAAGGCATCAATCTTCATGCATGGCTGGAAGCAGATGCAAAGGTTTCTAAAATCCATCTTGTTCTTGTCCGAGTGAGCCAATAGAAGACTGAGATGGCATGTGATGGCGAAGAGGAGGTAGTAGTTGAATGGGGAGAGGTTGGAGAGTTCTTCGATGAGCAACTCAGGGACCTCCTCTGAGCCCGCACACTCCCTGGCTATTCGGTCTTGCGCCGCCTTGGGGAACAGCTCGTCGGGAAGCTCGCGTAGCCATGCCTTCAGCATTGAACCAATAATATTAATGTCGTACAGGTCACGCTCTTCAAATAGGTTGACATCGTACTCTGTTCCTAGTCAGCTCGTGCTTTTCAGGGTTGGCAGGCAAGTCTTACGCTCATCAAATCTCCGCTGCCACTTCTTGATCTGGGGCCCGCTTCCCGGAACACGGTAGAGACCTTCGACCTCGCATCCCTTGTAGTTCAAGTAGTCAATCGCTCTCCAAGGGAAAGCGGGCATCCAGAATTCGGTCTTATCTCTAGAGTCCTCGAGCCGCTTAGAGATCCTAGTCAACCGTGTCTGCTCAATCAAAGGCAGGTTGATAACCTTGATTTGATAGTTTTCGTCATCCACGGCATCCCGTTCCGCGTCTCTGCCGCGGCCGCTCTTCCCGAAGAACCGGTCGCTTAACATACCGGCAGCACGCGTACCGGAGCTCTTGAGCCCGTTCAGGAATGTCGAACCTCCATTCTCATTCAGGGAAGACGGTTGAGTCTTGGGTTCCTTGTCGCGGTTGCTTTTCCTCGTCGAAGACGAATCTCTCGGAGCACGGTCTTCGGATCGGTTTCGCACAGCAGAGTTCATCATGTCTCTGAAGGATCGATCGGGGCCAAGGGGCGCGGTCTTGAGCGGGACAGAGTTGAGATGCAGCTCAGGCTCGTTGCCTTGTCGCGGCGAAGGGATAGGTTTCAGCTCGGGGCTAGCGTCTTCCTTGTCGCGGTTGGACCTGCTGCGGTTCAAGAGGCCAAAGGGCTTTGTCTTGCCTTTCTTTGTTGATGACTGTGGTGATGCGGTGTCGGGTTCACCAGCGGATGACAAAGACAGGTCGCTTCGCAGAGGATCGGCAGAAACAGGCTTGTGCAGAGAGTGTTCGGAGAGGGATGGATCTGAATTCCAGAGGAAATAATGTCAGCGGCTGGCTACGAACCTAGGCTTGCGCGGGTAGGCAAAAGCATGTTGGACCACGCCCCTCCCCCCAAAGTTAGGTCTGGCTTTACATACCTCCTCCGTGTCTCGGTCGGCTAGATCCGTCGCTGCCCCTCGACATTATCTGGCTTCTCGCCTCTGTGTGGTTGCGGTGTTGGTGGTGGTGGTGGTGGGCATGCGGCTGATAGTGGTTGGAAGATTTGGATTGCTTGTTGAAATGGAAGAAGCCGTTTTTGGAGCCCTTCTTGGGATCGCTTGGGGGCGGCTGCGTCGCTTCGGGATGCGGTTGCGATTGCGTGGTGCTCGCGGCAGTGGCAGTGGTCGTGGCCGTGGCCGTGGCGGGTCGACCAGGCAGCGGCTGCTTGTCCAAGGTAGATGAGATGGAAGGGTAGGTCGAGGGAGGATCCTCGCGTGTGTGTCTAAAGGGCTGCTTCTGGGTGGTGGATTCGTCTCTGGTCCTGTCAGCGGCGGCTGCAGTTGATGACGATCCCTGCGTCGTCGCTACTGTTGACGATGAATTACTGGCTGTTGTCACGGACGTCGGTGCTGCGGTTGTTTGTGAGACTTTCCTGTTCTTCCCGCCCTGGTTCCTCAAAGGTGAGAATCTACTGTGGAAAGGAGAGGACCGGGGGGACCGGGGCGATCTGGACTCGGCCGGCGACACGCCTGGGGAAGTCGTTTCAGCAGCTGGCGGGTCGTCCTTGTTGCGTAAGGCAGCGTCAGACTGAGACTGATGAGACGAGGACTGAGACGGAAGCGCCAGCGGCTGCGGTGCCGCCTTGCGACCCATTCTGGTGCCCTGCCTGCTGGCGGCGCAGTCTTGCAGTCGCGGGCCGGCCTGCTTGGAGAGCTCTAGGCCTCTGCCACACGAGGCAGTGTGGGCAGAACGGAGGGTCAAGGGCGGGCCAGGGCGCCTGGGAATTGGGGGTCTGGTCCTGTCTGAGTTTCTCGGTTGCGGGTCGCAGGGCGGAGGAATCTGCGAAAGGAGTCTGGAAGGCAAGGACCAGAAGGGCAGGCGGACAGGAACGGAGCAGGAGAATTGACGATTGGTGGCAGTGGTGAGAGGAGTGTGGCCGCCGCGTCGTCTGTCTGGTGGTGCTGGAGCTGGTGGTGTTGGTCCGTCAGGTTAGGTCAGGGGGAGCCCAAGAGCATGGGGTAATCTGAATCGAGAAGGGCAATGGAAGACGAAAGGAAGCTCGTAGGGAATGAAGACGGAACCCAGATGTCTCTAGTAGAGAAAATCGGAGTGGCAAAGGGTCAAGCGGACGCCTCAGTTGTTTGCTGTCTTGCGTTGCGTCGGGCTTTGTTGCTGCGCGGTTGAGCTCTTTCGATATTCGTCAACGAGCCTGCTGGATCCAACGGATGCGCATGAGCGATCGTGGCAGGGTCAGTGCCAGTGCCAGTAAGTGACAGTGTCAAAATGCCCAAACCCAAGCCTCCAAGGCGAAGCACACAGCCCAGGTTCACAGCTGTCGGTGGCCCCGAGAGCGTCCCAGTCAGCTGGGTAACAGTCCGTGCCGATGCTGACCGCTCCCTAACAATCCAAGCGCAATCAATATCCGTCCGTATAGGCTACACACACACACACACACACGGAGAGTTTGCGTGTTTCGAGGCCAATTTCAGGTATCAACAGGGCATTGTCAGCAATGGGGCTTGGAAGAGGGGGGGCCAAAAGAAGCAAGGGACAGTTTATGTGGGATGGATGTGGGACGTTGGATGGAGGGGGAGCCAGGAACAAGGGAATAAGAGAAAGGAGCGGAGGAAACCTGGAAGCCAAGGAAGGGGCTTGCAATAAGGCTACCTACCTACCTACCTAGACGAGGGAGAGCAAGAGGAGAACAAGAGGGAATTCCGGCAGTGACGGGGATAATCTGCCGCGAGCACTGGTCCGAGGACCGAGTCGCAGTGTTGTATTGGCAGCTTAACTCCAACACCGACCGTTATTAGCCCTCCTCAGACTAACAGTTACAGGATGCACAGTACCGTACTAAGCTCGTCTGCACCGGCGTTGCGCGTCTTTGGTTGCGGTGTGTATGGTGGGTGTGAGCTGCCAGCTTTTGAAACGGCCTGTCGCACACTAAAAAGAGAGCGTCAGAAAATAAAAACACCCGACTCGACGGCCCTAGGGCGATTCGGCATGCTGCAATGGCCCGTTGCCGGCAAACGACCCCGAGGGCTCGGGAACCACCAACAACGTCAGATCACGAAGGGGAAAAAAGAGACTCTGAGGCCTTCTGCTGGGCTGCACTATTGTGGGAATTGGGCGTCGACTCAGGGGTTCTCGTCTCTCAAACCGTCCATTGATTCATCCCATCCTGTCCGTCCCGCTAGGATATCTGACATGGACCCTCTAATGGCTCTAGCTGACACAGAAGTCCGGGAGTCCTGTCAGTCAGAGCTGGCCGGTGCATCGTGTGCCTGGATGCCCAGGTCCCAGGCCAGTCTAGATTCTTGGGCTTCCCACTCAGCGGCTGTGTGGAGGATCGAATAACTAGTGCTTTGAAGGTTGCATCGTCACCAAGATGGTGGCTAACTAACTTGATATTACAACACGAGACGTCTCCTCGGCTTCTGACGCACGAATGCGAAGCAATACAAGACTAAACTAAAAACAACGACGTCACATGTTTTCAGGCATCCAAACAGGTCGCATATCCAGTCCTATCATGATTGTTTCAATATCACGTTTTGCATTGGCCTTTGTTGTTGTCCCTCACCCGCGTGTCTCAAGTCGACAGCTAACGATCTGCTTGACCCCTACCAACAGGCTAGTGCTAAGCCTAATCAACTGCCCCTCTTGGCAGTGCCCTGGCATCGCAGGCCAGGGACTGGCTCCCAGCGTTCCGGGGTCACGGCCACTGCCTGTATGAGTGGCAGAAGTGGCGCTGTTGGTGGAGTACTGAATGGCCTTGTGAATGGACTTTTGGACATTGTCCTCTTCCAGAGACAAAAACAACCGGAATAGCTCACCTGCATCGCCAAAACCTGCTGGCTCGAGCACTCGCTCTCGGATCCTGCCACTTGCTTAGGGTTGACGAGCATAGGAGTGTGTACAGTGCAATCCACCGTCAACTCTGCCTGAAGATAATCTCGGACGCGTCATGCCATAAGTTGGATCATTAGATGCCTTGGAGCCACATCTCATCGGGTTCCGTGTGTTCCAGTTTTTTGACATTCGAGGGTGGATGGTCAGAGCTTGAGCTCCAGCTCCATCATGGTTTTGGCTTTGGCTTTGGCTTTGGCTCTGACTGCCGTGGTTCCTCCCGCCCAGTGCCTGAACGCAATCTGTTCATAAGTGCCGATCCTATGCGTTCCTCACGCCAAATCGAAGCGCACAATGTGCTTCTCTGGAGGCGCAACACCTCGACCTGGTGGCGGCGCTTGATCCTCAAAGCCTCCGTCTTCGGCATGCCGTCTAACCACCCGCAGACGTGCCACCTTGCGCCGCCTATGGCTCAGCTACGTCAGTTGTTATTTGCAGGACGGAAATGCATACAATGCAACCCCTGTATTTTTGGTAGCGTGGCACCTGTGAACT
>JAADYS010000611.1:0-45840 GCA_012931995.1 Fusarium albosuccineum | reverse complement strand
ACTTCAACCTTACAACCACACAGACATCGCATTGCATTTGGGTTTGTTGAAGCCACTTGTGGCCGTAGCCATTCAGGAGATTCCTTCCGCCTTTAACCCACTTCAAAACCTTGCCAATTCTTTTGACAACATCGGCTGCTAAAGTTCTATTTCCGGTCATCTTATTTTCACAAAAAGAGGGGAGGGGCTTACGGGCAGAACGTTTGCAATGTGGAGGAGGATGGCTGATTAGTTCGTACGGCTGTAACATGTCGGTAAATTATCAAACTTTCCTGGCATACACTTCAACTTCGATCACAGTGCTAAAAACCCTTCTTTCCACCGTCTCAATGCTTTCATCCCCGGCATTTCCAATCATGTTGACAATCAGCACATTGACATGGGGGGCCTTACGGTGATTCATAGTATATGACCTTCCCTCTCGCCTTCGGGACATGTGTGTGCTGTTGAGCAGTGAGCGACCACCTAGACTACACCCCGATTTTTCCGCGCGCCAACAGACCTTCACATACGCAAAACAACCTTCCCTTCATACATTCCAGCTTTCTCGATGCCTCGCTATGCGTTTTCAGTAGAACAACGATGCGGGGTACGCCAATGCTCCGCGACACTGTGTTTTGCCATTTTGTCAACGAGCCTAAGTCGCAAATCTGCTTACTGGCTCGGTACTTATTACTCGACCTAGATATTGACGAAGCTATACAGCACAAAATGTAACATTATCCCAAGAGACTTGCAACACTTTTCTAGGACATATCTATGTTATCCTAAACAAAGCATGTATCATTAAATGGTCAATTGTTACAAACTGCCAACCACGCCCAAGATCCCAGCCCCCTCACATAGTAGGAGCAAAGAGGTGTCATTATCTTGGCCTTGCTGTGGCTGTGTGCATAAAGAACGAAACAACCTAACCTAGACCCTTAACCCAGCCCCCAGGAGATAGCACAGTGGCAATGCCCGTCCTTAGGGATCCCAGGAACACTATTAGGCGTAACACACGCACATAAAGGCACGCGGGCTATGCCTAACACCATTTAGGCACGGCACATTATTCACAATTTAGCCACCGGGGTTCGTCTGTAGGCTACCACTTGGGTTCCAGGGAAACTTAGGGATCTCAATCTCCCCAACAAAACTGCTCAAGTCAGGTGCAGCTTTGCTCATGTCGTACGCGCAGGTCGGCTGCTTTGTGCCGAACCTCTTCGTATCGGTGATGACCGACTTCTCGTTGTAGGAAAGCCGGACTTGATGGATGGTGCGTCGTGACAAGTCTCCAGCGAAGTAGTTCTGCGGTGCAATAAGAATCGACGATACAGCAGTTGTCGTCACGGTGTTTGGTAGGTCGGCCGTGTTGGGGATATGGTGCATGCCTAGGTTGAAGTACCTGAAAAAAGTTAACTCCGAGGAACAGCTACGCAATCACAGTTCGATGGCAGAAATACTTACAGAACAATGTCTTCTTGGTCCAGACTCTCCCCGTTGAAGAACTTGTCAAAGTCCACAGCTGGGTGATACGGGTCGTGGCTGTTGAAGGCGTATGCGCTCTTCGGTTCAGTGTCGTGGTGCTGAAGGGCGTAGAGGTTATGGTTGGCCCAGTTGGCGGATTTGCCGAGGGCTGTGGATGACTGAACCGTCAGGTAGGCAGTACTACCGCTGTCTGCAGTCACCCCCTGTTAGCGATGCAGGGTGTGTAGGAGGGAGATTGGGCGCACTTGGGACTATGTGGTAACCGGGTGCCTCGCCAAAACTATTCAGCTTATCCTTATTGACAACGGTGTATGCAGCAGCTCCGTTCTTGGCCCAAGTGATTTTGCTATCATCCTCGCTGGTAATGTACGACCGGTTGATCTTCATGGTGTTGATAGATTGACCCTCAGACCACGGGTAGCTAACGATGGTCAGTAACTTGAATGTTTGGGAAGCAGAGGACATCCTACACTTTGGTAGTTGGCACAAACTCGGTTTTCAACAAGCTGTTCTTCCTGCCCTTGATGTCTAGATCGAGCTTGAAATTGAGGACATGGTCATGCATAGAGCCTGACAAGTTATCGTGAATATGAAAGCCATAATCACCGTCCCCTGACCAAAAGGCACCCTGGATGTATCCAGAGGCCCGCACGGTGACGGCGATGGAGCCATCGTAGCGAAAGGAATACTCGAAAAGATAGTCATAGTTTCCGACAGTCGAGACACTACGGATAGTGAAAACAATATTTTTTGTGGCAGACACATGGGTTCCTGTCAAGTGACGCTGGATAGGATAGCCAGCGTCGTATTCGAAGAGACACAAGCTGTTGGGGTGCACGTGGGTGGTTTCGCTGATGTAAAACGTTGTGTTGAGATAGGTAGCATGGGACGGGCAGTCGAAACCGTCGACTAGGTTCCATTGGCTGGTTCCGATGCCGTATGAGGAATCGAGATATGCTGATGAAGCATGTAGCGGATCCTGCGAAGCGTAATGCGCGAGGGCTTCCTGGAGACCGAATTCGTAGATTAGACGCTCGCCCTTGTATCTGATGTCGTGAAGCTGCAATCCCGTCTCTTTGTGATTACTGACGTAGAACGTAAAGTCCACTTACGAGGCCCGTTAGTCAAATGTATACGAGGTGAGAATATGAAATACACCTACTCCATTCAACGTAGTTCTGCTCTCTGTCGACCCCGAATCGTGGACCATCTGGCTGTACAGAAACGGGAGGATACAGCTGATCACGTGGCAGTTTGCCACCTTGCTGGTCAGTAGCAGTCCAAGATCCATCCACGTTTGGTCCTGGCCTTCGAGTTATGGTCTTCACGCCTTTACGAAAGGCGGAAGTGGTCGGCCAATAGTTGCCATCGTAGTACCAGCCAACTACCTTCCACTTGGAAGGATCTCGGCCGGTAATGTCAACTTTAAACTGGAGGCTAGTTGGCAATATAGTTTCCGAGAAGAATTCGCCGGTATGAGCGGAGTAGAACTCGTTCCACTGGTAGATCCTATCGCCGCTATGGATCAGAGGATCACTACCTGCGATCAACAGATTGTCGTCATCTGCACCGGTGGCGGTCTGTTGATGTCATCAGTGGAATTTTTCTCGAATTTATGTAGAGAGGATAGACTGACACCATTGAGAAGTCGCTTGGTGATGTCTTTAATTTCAGTTCCAACCTTTAGGTTGAAAGCAGCGATGGCTTCAACATCAGCGTTGTACACGTTGATACGGCCGCGACCAGATGTGAAGATGTAATTGAGCTCCTCATATCGGGTCGAACCCTTTTTGATGGGCAGTGGGCCAACCATGTACTCTTGAATGTATGGTTGCAGCTGCGAATTAAATTGCAGGGTTGCTCTAGCATACCGGGCTGGAGCAGGGCCATGTCCCTCTAGGTATGCCAATGCGTCCGTCTTGTTCGGCTGTAACAGGTCCAGAGTCACAATGACATTGTCCCACCTATGTATCATTAGTTGGCAGGTGTTGACATGGTGATGTCAAAGTGGTAGGGAGAAGTGATCACATGGGGTAGTGTGAGAGGACAAGACTTACGAAGTCGAGTTGACTACAGCAGTCAAGTTCAGTTCCTTCTGCTGATGCAGAAAAGCAGTGACGTCTGCATATTCACGATCTGTGAGACTCTGGAAGATATTCTTCCTTGGCGCTGTAATAGTAACTTCTTTGCCGGAGCTGCAGCCTGTAGAGGCCTCACGATTGAGGGAATGCGGCCGTGCTGCTGGACCAGGGATAGATGGATGAGCCAAGGCCCCATTCAGGAAAGGCAGCAGACAAAGCTGCACGCAAACGATGAGAAGCATGGCTACACGTGTGTAGAGACATGTGTAAAAACCCCAGGTGGTCGACATGATCCAGTGGTACGACCTACCTAAAATAAAGGAGAACGAGCAAGTGACGGGTTCAGCTCGGACTCTGGCCGGTTCTCGCAAATTTGCAATAGTTTCCTCTTGGTATCCGGTACCCGCTACAACACGGTAAGCGCGGCACGGCTCGACCCGGAAGAGCGGCGGCAAATGGAAGAGGGATCCGATGCAAACTGATACATCATGTCAGCCAGCCACCTACACAACCACCACAACCAACTGCATCAACTAGGTACGGAAGCAAGCTTCCCGCGCATTAGACAGCGGAGCTGATGCAAAAAAATGGTCCTCGCGCACTAAATCGGGAAAAGGTTGGGAAAACAGCTGAGAGAATAGACCGAAATCGGGTCATACGACCGACAACACATAACGCTATCGAAGGGTCCATCTGCAAGGTCCACTATATGATGCGTCGTATTGAAAATGAGGCTACATGACTAGGGTCTACCCCTGCGAGCTTCCAAGGCCGAAACAGACGCGCATCTGGTCTAATTGGATGTGGGGTGACGTCGCTCTTTTCCCTCTCTAGAAGTTAGAACAAAACCGCACACCCCCATGGCGCACAATTCACGCCCTGTTAGAGAAGCTGAATTCTTATACAGCGTCGCCACCTTTGCTCTTCCTCTAGCCTATACCGTCCCATCAGACGCCCAGTTTGAGCAGCTATGCTCCAAATGTCTTCCCGGGTGGAGGTTGTAACCAGGCTGACCCCAACACAAAGATAGGAAATTTTTAAGGGGCACCTCACGTAGGTTCCAGAGCCTCACCGTTAAGCCGCATTACGAGATGTGCTGTGAAGTACAATTATGCCTCCACAAGTAATATAACTTTCAAACTATTCTAACGATGTGTCTCCCCTTTCTTGCTTTTTCTCCTTTTCCGTGGCCAGGCTTTCATACAAAGCAGCAAAGGCTGAGGCCTCAGGCCCCTTCTCCAGAAGCTCTCGTGGAGGGCCAAATTCTTGCAGTTCACCTGCATTAAGGACGGCCACCATGTCAAAGTCATCCAAAGCTGACTCAAGCTTATGGACTATAGCAATTACTGTGCGATTCTCGAACCGCTCACGCACAACACGCTGGACGAGCTCATCGACGTGTGAGTCCACGCTAGCCACGATGTTAGTATATGGTGCATTAATAGGGGGTCAAATGGAGGCTGTGGCACCGTACCTGCTTGTGGCTTCATCAAGAACAACAATGGGCGAGGGGCGTAGGATAGCACGCGCAATACAAAAGAGCTGCTTCTGGCCATGTGAGAGGTGTAGCTCTTCGATAGGCGCATCAAGTCCACCCTTCTCGTCTACAATGTCCCACAGCTCAACAGCTCTCAGTGCATCTTCAATTGCAGCATCTGCGAGTCCCTCCGCAGGGTCAGCATTCAACCGTACGCTGCTTCCATCAATGAGGAATGCATCTTGCGGCACGGCGACTAGCCGGGTGCGAACTTCCTCACGGGGTAGCGTGCTAATGTCAAGCTCGTCTACAGTGATGCGACCACCGTGGAGGTCTACCATGCGGAAAAGACATGAGACCATGGAGCTCTTGCCACTACGAGAGCATATAGGTTAGCTGAAAAAAAAATAGTATGAATAGAGGATCGTGTTGGAGCGGCCTCACCTTCCAGTCCGTCCGCAGATGCCAATTTTTTGCCCTGCCTCGATGGATATGGATATGTTTTTCAAGACATGTTCGGAGGGCCTGTAAACGGATGGGTTAGCAAATAACTGCAATACGGGGATAAAGCGTTGGCGCACCTATATCCGGCCGAGACATTGTCAAACACAATGGTTCCCTTGGAGGGCCAAACGGGCGGTGGCTGTTCCTTTTCCTGTGCTTCGTGTTCCGAATCGGTGTGGGACGTGAAGGATTTGATCCTAGAGATCGCACCAATTTGAGTCTCTAGGTTTGTCCAAAAAGTCATCAATAGCTTGAGATGCTGGCTAAACTGGATGATATTGACAAGGGCCACTCCAATCAGCCCTGTCGGCAGTACGCCTCTCAGTTGGGTAACGAGGACCATGACCAATACAGCGATGAACGCCACAAAGATGTCGAGGACAAAGGTCAGCCAACGCTGAACTGCGTAGAGAAGATAAAAGGGTCTCTGTGACCGGTCCAGCAGCTCGTGGTGCTTCTTCTCGAGGGCACCGCGCCAACCGAACGCCCGCAGAGTCACCAGTCCCGTGACGGACTCGGTGAAGAGGGCATAGAGTGGGCTTTTTGCCTCAAGGTCCATGAATCGGAGCTGTCGAGAGGTCCGTAGGTACGTATGCTGAACCACCCACAGCGCTGCGAACAGAAACGGGAATGCGATGGCCGTATAATACGAACCAGAAGCGATCAGAGCCATCTCAGCGATACATAACACAAAGGTAGCAAAGGTGTTGAGCGCTGATAGGGGCAAGTCCATGTCGATGAGCTGGAGATCTTGGCTAAAGCGGTTGATAGTGACGCCGGCGTCAGTCGCGGCAAAGAAAGACATGGGCGCGTTGAGCACTGTCTTGAGCAGGCTCTGGTGGAAGTTGTTGCCCGACAGCGGAACCATGGTGACGATCATCTGCCAGGTGCTCACGACGAGGAAGACAATGGCCAGCCCACCCAGCATTGCATAGATGCCCAGATAATAGCCGAGCCGTGCAAAAGGGTCCTTGGCGTTGGCAGCCGCCCACCAGTTGAGCCAGATGGTGGGGAAGGACTGGCAGAAGATGAAGGCGCAGATGGCGGCGATAAAGATGAAGGTTGGGATCCAACCAATGGCGCGGATATAGTATGTGTAGATAGCTACATCCCCGGTGCGCCGACCAGCTTCGTCTTCCATGTCCTCGAGGAGGGCTACCTCCGAGTTCGC
The DNA here is from genome assembly GCA_012931995.1 of Fusarium albosuccineum. Classification (NCBI taxonomy): domain Eukaryota; kingdom Fungi; phylum Ascomycota; class Sordariomycetes; order Hypocreales; family Nectriaceae; genus Fusarium; species Fusarium albosuccineum. Next base: position 39,137 of record JAADYS010000611.1, on the reverse strand, counting down.
CAAGGCATCAGCCGAGGATTCGGTACGAGGAGCAGTATCGAGGACTGGCTCATATGTCCAGTCCGCCGAGGACACGAGGGAGCGAGACACGTAACCACCAGAGTTGGTCAGTTTGTCCAAGGTCCCCTGCTCACAGCCCACGCCGGTGCCATCGAGACTAATAATGTAATCTGCGAATGGAAGTCGCTTGGCTGCTTCAGAGTCAGTCTAAGCCTGAATGGGAAGCATCCAGCATTATACGTACCGCGAGAAGAGGCTATGATTACGGTAGCCTTGAACTGTCGGAGAATACCATGGGTGCCAAGCAGGTTGTGGAATACGGCATTCTCAGTGTGGGCATCTAAGCCACTAAAAACGTCATCCAAGATGATGACATCTTTCTGGGCGTACACAGCTCTTGCTAGACTAATTCTTTGACTCTGGCCCCCGCTGAGCACAATGCCCTTGCTTCCTATGATAGTGAGGTCTCCTCTAGGGAGTTGTGAGAGATCTTGCCTTAAGGCGCAAGCGTCTAGCACCTGCTGGTACCAGCGCTCATCTACCGGTGAGAAGGCAATGATGCTATCTCGTACGGTGCCATTCATATGCCATGGGGTTTGGTCGCAGTAAGCAATGTCGGAGCTTGATACTTGGACTGACCCGGCCATGATACCCACCTCTCCAAGAGAAGCTTTGAGCAGCGTTGATTTGCCACTACCAACCGGGCCCACGATAAGGGTGAGCTTGGACAAGGGGATTTCAACATTGATGTCACTCAAGATGGGCTTTTCAGCGGTGTTGTAACCAAAAGAGCCAGCCCTGATAGTGACAGCGTTGTTGTTTAACGACCCCTCTGGCAAGGCATGTTTCAGCAGCTTGGGCTCTTCCTCACTCGAGGAGGAGTCCTTCTTGGGCTCACTGCCTAAAGAGCTAGAGTTCAAGGAGCTTTCGCACTTATGGCCATCTTGGATGACTCTGTCGTCGACGCGGACGTCTGTGCTGAGGAAAGACTGAATACGCACAAAGCTTCCTAGGGAACCCATCAAAGAGGACAGCGATGTAACAAAGGAGGTCAGGGGCTCCTGGAGGAGTGCAAACAGCGATAACGATGTAAACATGCGATTTGTGTCCAGGTTACTGTCTCCCCCCCGTGACTGGGCAAGCACACTATACGCCGTAAAAGTCAAGATAGGTGCGAAGATAGGAGCAAGATAGGCTATAAGTGTCAGAGTTAGGAAGGTTTCTTGAAAACTGTGCATTTAAAATGTCAATTACTCACCCAAGCCCATGTTCCAAATCAGCAACCTGCGGAACTTGCCGGAAATGCGCAGCTCCTCGGTCCGCATGGCCTGAATACGAGTACCAAGCACGTCGGTCAGGCCACACATTTTGACGCCTTTCATGGCCCCCAACATTTGCGATGTCACGGCGATTCTCTTTTCGATGGCCTCAAGCCACATAGCTTGGCGAGCCATGACGAAGCTGACGGCAATAACAGATCCGATGATGGAGACTGGATTGATACCGAGTTAGCAAGTTGGTCATTTGTCTCGTGGACCCTTGGTCGCAGCTTGGACTCACAAATCGAAGCTCCAACGGGGATCAGGCACGCAAGGCCGAGCTGGCGCCCCAGCAGGTAGACTGCAACGACAATCTCCAACAAGTTGGCCCAGACATCGTGAGCGGTGCGCCATCCCGTGTCGATCCTCTCAATATCGGCGCTCATCAAGGTCAGGGCTGCGGTAGGGTCGGCAGCCGTGATGTTGATGTCCGTAGCCTTGTCATACAGCATCGTGATGAGCTGACCGCGGGCCATCGTGATGGCTCGGTACGTCAGGTGCTGGTACTGACCAGTCGTCACCTGTGATATCAAGTCGTCAGTAGGATGTTGCCATAGCTCGCCCGAAGGAAATAACAAACTGCTAGACCGACGTAGACAATGAACCAAGCCCCTATGAGACCGTATCCTTGGTTCATATCGTCAGAATCGCCATCGTTTTCGGCCCACGCCAGCGTCGTTGAGATGAGGAACGGCTGGCAGAACGTAAATCCGATGAAGCATAAACGCGGAAAGATAATGGACAGGATAGGCCCCTTTAGTGTTCTAAGAACGACCAAGATCAAAGCATGGCCCTCCTTCTTAGATGCTATGCCACTGTTAGTATCCTGCAAGATACATGTATGTGAAGGGCTGGGGGTAGGGCGACAAACTTTTAGCCCAGGCAGTTTGTAGTAGGCCCTGCTGGTATGAAGACTTGAAGTGCTTTGCGAGCGGGAATAGTGTCTCAATCTCCAATTTCTTAGAATACCCAGCACGGAACAGGGGGAGCTGCCACCAAAAGGCCCATTGGGAGAAGACGCCACTCGTAACCTCAGGGGGCAGTGTGCGGTACTGGGGACGCAAAAAGCCACGCTTCTCGATTGCCTCAACAGCCAGCATGACGATCTTTACCACTGTCGCGACAAGGGCGGCAATGGCGGGGGACCGGTTGTAGCCTTGTAGCCATAGTGTTCGCGTTCGCGTAGCGTCAAAGAGGACCGAGAAGAATAGGAAGAGGTTGATCACCGTCGATGGCCGATACGAGTAGACATGCTCGACGTAGGATAGGCCCAATAGGCCAATGGATGCGACAAACGATAGAGCGGCAGTCGGCAGAGAGGCTTTGGTAGTAACGGCGGAAGATTGGGTCAAAAAGACAAGAAAGCCAATTTGCGATGCGATCAGAAAAAGGCACAGGATCTATGTATTGTTAGAAGACGGGCCACAGCACAGCTGGGGGCAGTCGACTTGCAAGTTTGCAGTACAGCCAGTAGCTATTCTCAACTTTTACCGTGTTCTTGCGCAAGAGGTAGACAGCTCGACACGGAGCTGCGAGAAGTAGCAAGGCATTGATGGGCACAACAAGTATGGACTCTTCGAAAAGCAGCGTCAGGTCGAATCCGCCTCTACAGTCGCCGGCATATGGCCCGAAAGAGTCGTCGCACGAAGAGGCCATGGCGGTTGCTGCTGGGGACGGGGCCGTGTCCTGGCCTGCCTACAAGCCGAAAGCCGAAAGCGCAATTAAGAGTTAAACAGATCAGAAACAGACAGGCGGCCGCAGCCTGCCTTGAGGAAAGCAAAAGTGGACAAAGGGAAGGGAAAAGAGACAAGAAAGAAAAAAAAAATGAAAAAGACCCATCGGACATGGTCCGGACACGATGGGGGTGTGGATCGCGCTTGAGGCGGCAGCACGGGACGGGACGGGAAAGCCACGACAGATTAGTCCAAGCCAAATCTCAACGTCTGATTAGCGTGCCAAGATTGGGTCTTTGGCTAAAGCGGGTTGTGGGGTTGTGGGGTCGTGGCACGCGCTATTGATTTAACTATGGCCCCCATCCCTGTATTAGGTCGATCCTGCTAACAAGGCTTGATCCCTCAGCTGCACAGGGGCTGGCCAATGGGCAAGTGCAGCCGGGTAAAAAGCTGGGTGGCGTACTGGCTGGAGGGCTGTGTGGGCCTTTTGTTTTCTTTTTGTTCCTGGTGCGTGCTGAGGTGCGTGATCGAATGACTCGCTTGAGCCCGTTTCGTTTCGCAGTGCGAAGGACGCAGACAAATTACACATTGGATGGGGCGTCCCACTAGGACTCGTATTTCTCTTTCCATGCCATCATACCCCTGGGCTCTCCGTAATCGGTGAAATCTGGCCCACCATACGCCGCCTGCATACATGGTACGCCTTGGCTCGTCCCCGCGGCCATCCCGAGAAGAGAATGTGATCGTCATTGCCCAGCGGTCTGATGTTAGTTCCGGGTGCCCGTGGCATTACATTAGTGGCCGGAGCATTTGAAACCCGAAAATAATTAGTTTCCTCATTCAGCGTAGCTAGGCTTGCGTAATCTATTACTGTAGGCAATCGGTCTGCGGCTGAATGTAGGTGCTGCTTGTTTTTTTGCTGTGAGCCAAATCATTGGATAGGGTAACTTTGACTGTGCTAGCTATTGTTTTAAGTCCTATCTAGTTGCCTTGATCTACATTGATCTGCTTTGATCTGCCTTGATCTTGATCTGCCCTTTAGTTTTAGAACAAGGTTGCAAAAAAACAAGGTCCACAGTTTACAGCCCAACTGCTCCATTCAGCCAGCAAATAGGCGTTGCTTCCAAGCGACCTGCATCCTAACAGAATATTTCGATGCTACCCTATTCAGCTTTCATGCATTTGCCCAATTTCATAACTCCATCATCAGATCATCAGGGGTACCAGAGACAAAACTAGCCGCGTGGTTTAAAAATATGACTAAATGGAACACAAGAGTGGACAACAGGCCCGGTATCCGATAGCCGTGGGGCACTTGGTAAAGATGAAAGGAGATTATTTCCTTGTCCCACTGCTGACTTTTCCATTCGCCCCAGACGTGCCTTGATGACGGTCCACATAACCGTTGACGCCTGGGCTTAGCTATAGTTAGAAAACACAGGTTGAGACAATACATCTTGATGTCATAGTATGCATGAACTGATAATTGATTACGAACGCATGTTACCGTATAGCAGACAAAGAGTTCTAAATATTTATTCAGGATTTTATATTGAATATTAACCAAACAGGAAGGTAAATGTAGGACTATACTATGTTAGCTTTTTTCCGGTTTTTCTCATCTACCGGCAGCTGGGCCAAGAGGAAACTTGCCAACCTTACAGTGGCAACTCCATGCAACCCATCGTCGATCCTACCCTGGGTACGCGCCGGCATACTTCTCCACAGGCCTAAACAGTAGACCACGGAGGAGCACATACAGAGCTGAAGTCCCGGAGCGGGTATGACTCGCCTAAGCTTGACTTGGCTGTATCTGTCATTGGTGAGCTTGTGGACGGAGACACGGAGGGTGGAGACAAATATCTTGTTTTCTTGCCGAAGCCAGGATCTCTGCTTGCATTTCCGTCAGGGACCAACATATTGTCTTCCGAGTCATCGCAGCCACTCACATCATGACAACGCGTATGATGTGCTTTTGCTTTGAAAGTCAACTCCCTTGTCGGTTGTGGCTTGCTCCCCCCCACGTACTTTTTTTTTCCAGGAGTGAGGCTTTCCCGCCTTGCTTTGAGCTTGGTTTGGAACAGGGCAATTATATCTGGTTCATTGTCCGTCTGAGTGCCCATAGGTACGCTTGCTAAGGAAGCTCATGATTCCCTCGACGCAGAGACCCCAGACTCTGCTTCAAATTAATCAACTGTTTTATCTACTCCCTCCAACACGCCCTATATGCACATAATATTTCCAAAACTCTCGAAAAAATCCCAGACAATGGACCCACCTTCTTGCGGCTGTCTTGAGGTTGCCGATCGATCAATGCAAGATTTGGAGCCCAGCATCTTCCCGGCATTCGACGTGGGTGAGAAGAACCAGTCCGAACTCCTGGGTTTCACCAGCCGGTTGGGATGCGTTGCACACGGGGACCTACCCCAGACGTGCAGTGTGCTATGTGCAGCATGGGGAGTTCTTCTCGGATGTTTCACTGGACTGGAGAATGTCTGCTTTGGGTTCGACAGTGAGCACAGTGTTACCACAAGTTCGGGACGCGTACATGGTAGTATGCCAACTGCACAGTTGAATGTTCCCGCCAATCAGAGTGTTCAAAGCATCCTGACGGGGAGCTTCTCCGCCCTGCTGTTGTTACCACAGGAGAAGGCCAAAGCACTATTCAACACTACCCTCTCCATCCGTAGCTTTGCCCAAGAGCCGAGCAACGATGATGATCAAAACCAAACGAGGAGACAAGAGTCCGTCTCCTGGTGCAAGATTCGCATGTCTGTGGATCCTGTCACCCTCGACACCGTCTTCTCGTGGGACCCCGCCTTCATGACCCGAGAACAGGCGAGCAACGTCAGCAACACTTACGACAAGATCGTCAGTGAAATGATCAACAACCCGGAGACTCTCATATCGGACCTCAACTACTTCGGTGAGCAGAATGAGCGGCAAGTCCTGGCGTGGAACAACAACCCACAAAACAACGTGCAAAAGTGTATACACCAGGCCATATTCGAGCAGGGGGCATTGCGACCTGATGCAGAGGCCGTTTGCGCTTGGGATGGGAGCTTGTCATACTCACAACTCTTATCCCTGTCGAATCGCCTCGCCCATCGCCTACAAGCTTCTGGCGTTGGGCCTGAGGTCCTTGTGCCGATTTGCTTCGACAAATCCAAGTGGACTGTCGTTGCAATGCTGGCAGTGCTCAAGGCAGGCGGCATCTTTGTGCCTCTTGACCCAACACACCCGTTGCCGCGTCTCCAAGCCCTGGCACACAAGATGCAAGCCAAGACCATCTTGTGTTCTCCCCAACACGAGGGCATGCTGGAGGGTGTCGCGGCAGAGTTGATCCCCGTGGGCGACCAACTCTTCACGAAACTAGCCGAGGACGGCGACGACGTCAGCTGTGGCTCTTGGAGCAACGGTGCCTACATGATATTCACCAGCGGAACGACTGGTGAACCCAAAGGTGCATTGATTCAGCACGGGGCCCTCTTGTCGAGCGCCATTGCTCATGGGCCTGCCATGATGATGGATTCCAACACGCGATCACTGCAGTTTGCCGCGTCCACCTTTGACGTGAGCATCACAGAGATCCTTACGTGTATGATCTTAGGCGGTTGTGTCTGCATACCCAGCGAAGATGCTCGGCTAAATGCCATCGAGGAGGCCATTACCCAGCTCCGAGCAAATTGGGCTCTGTTGACGCCAACATTTGTCAAATTCATAGACCCTGCCAATGTGCCGTCCTTGAAGATCTTAGTGACAGGTGGAGAAGCACTCACGCAAGCCGTCATTGACTCATGGTCTCACATCAACCTCATCAACTGCTACGGCCCTGCAGAGACGTCTGTTGTCTCACACGTCCATCGGGGCATGACGAAAGGCAAGAACCCGTTGAATATCGGCCATCAAGTCGGTATTCATTGCTGGGTTGTTGACAGGTACAATCACGACCGACTGATGCCCGTTGGGGCGGTCGGTGAGTTGCTTATCGAAGGCCACACACTGGCACGGGAGTACTACAAAGAACCCGAAAAGACCAGCGAGGCTTTCATTGTCGATCCCTTGTGGACGCTGAACCAACCAAGGCAGAACGGCCACAGGCGCATGTATAAGACGGGTGATCTCGTCAAGTACAACCATGACGGCAGCTTCCATATCTCTGGGAGGAAGGGCTCACAGATCAAGTTTCACGGACAACGCATAGAGCTTGGTGAGATTGAGCACCATCTCAACGTCAGCACTGGTATCAAGCATGGTATGGTCGTCCTGGCCCAGGAAGGATTCTGCAAAGGCCGACTGTTGGCCATTGTTCAGCTTAGCGATGCTTTGAACCAGGACCTGGTGCCCAAGGGTCAGCCGTACAAGTTGCTCGACGGCCAACACGAGGATACTGCGCGAGTCAAAATCGCTGAGGCGAAACAGCTTCTCACCGAGAGGCTGCCACCCTACATGATCCCTTCCATGTGGCTCGCTGTCGAGTTCATCCCTCGCCTTCAGTCGGGTAAACTCGACCGCAAGCAGACTGCCAAGTGGATTGATGATATGAGCGAGGCTCTGTACCGGCAACTCAACCCTGTCGCGGCAGCTGGGCCCTCAGAGGAGCTCGTGTTTTCCAGCAAGACCGAGTCGGAACTTCACAAAGTTTGGACTCACGTCCTGAACCTCAACGTGGAACAGCTTGGTCTTCGACAATCCTTCCTGAGCGTTGGTGGCGACTCTATTTCCGCGATGCAAGTAATGAGCGAGTGCAGAAAACGCGGCCTCGGCCTTACTGTCTCGAACATTATTACTTGCAAATCAATTAGCGCGCTGGCACTGCAGGTTAAGGATATCGACAGGCCATCATTCCATCAAGAGGTGGTGGAACAGCCGTTTGAGCTCTCGCCTATCCAAAAGCTATACTTCGCCAGACCCAACCACGCCGAAGGCCACTACAACCAGAGCTTTCTCCTTCGCACAAGTCATCGGATTCCTGAGTCGCAGATGCGCAGGGCTATTGAGACCATTATATGGAGACACTCGATGCTCCGTGCTAGGTTCAGCCAGGACGCCGCCGGCAAGTGGCAGCAGTGGGTCACCAACGAGGTTGAGTCTTCGTATCGGTTGCGCACCCTTGAACTGGCTTCAAGTGACCAAGTTGGCCGCTCTCTCGTCGACAGCCAGACTTGCCTTGGGGTGACAGATGGCCGCCCGGTCTTTGCTGCCGACCTAATTCATGTAAATGGGGAAGAGGAGCTCTTGTTCGTCGTCGCGCATCATCTAGTCATTGACCTTGTTTCCTGGCGAATCATTCTCCAGGAGCTAGAGGAGCTGCTGCTACAGCCTGAACTAGTCCATGATACAGATCGACCTTTGCCTTTCCAGATCTGGTGTAAGATGCAGCTGGACCATGCGGAGAGCCAGACCCCGGAGCAAGCTCTGCCAGTCCAGGGCATACCTGATGGGAATGCCCAGTACTGGGGAATGGGGGACACGCCCAACGTCTACGGGCAGATGGCCCGTGAAGGCTTCGAAATTGGACCTGAACAAACATCTCTCCTCCTCTCAAAATGCCACGAGTCGTTGCGCACCGAGATTCCCGACGTTCTGATAGCAGCCATGATCTTCTCTTTTGGTCAGACATTTACGGACCGTCCGATCCCGGCCGTGTTTGCCGAAGGGCATGGGCGGGAATCCTGGGACCCCTCCATCGACCTGTCCAATGTGGTTGGATGGTTTACAACCATCTACCCGGTCTTTGCTGGATCGGAGGTGCAGTCCAGTCTTGTTGACACAGCAAAGTTAGTCAAAGACGGACGACGCAAGGTTCCCGACAGTGGAAGGCCATACTTTGCGAGCCGCTGGTTAACAAAGGCGGGCGAAGACGCCTTTTCTCGTCACTGGCCGCTCGAGATCACCTTCAACTACCTTGGCCAGTATCAACAACTGGAGCGTGAGGGTGCACTATTTACCCCTGTTGGGGATATTGCTGGAGAAGTCAAGGGTGCCAGCGACGGTGCAGACGTCGGCCCTCTTACAACTTGCATTTCCCTTTTCGAGGTCTCTGCCGTCATACTCAGGGGATCTCTCCGGTTCTCGTTTGTCTTCAATCAAAATATGAATCACCAGCCTGAGATCCGCCAGTGGATTGCTTCCTGCCAGCAGAGTCTCGGCACTCTGATTGAATCTCTGAGCGCCAAGTCCCCTGAGCCCACGTTGAGCGACTTCCCACTCCTCTCTCTTACCTACGACCGCCTTCGACTCTTAACAGAAGAAAAGCTCCCCGAGGCTGGAGTTGGATCTGTTGATCTAGTTGAAGATGCCTATCCTTGCTCTCCTATGCAATCGGGACTCTTGATCAGTACGGCAAAGAACAATGCCTTCTACGCTGCATACACACTCCACGTGGTCAAGAGTAGAAGTGGTCTGCCCGTGGATGTGACGAAACTTGCCAATGCTTGGAAACGCATGATCGAGTACCATCCAATGCTCAGGACTATCTTTGTGGAGAGCGTGACCCAGCAGGATTCTCTCTATGATCAGGTAGTTCTCAAAGAGGTTGACTGTCCGGTCATTGTATCAGAGAAAGACACAGACGAAGAAGCGCTGACTGCTCTGAGCGCACCGCCTCTGCACCAAAAAGACAATTCCCGGCTATTGCATCACTTCGAAGTTTGCACATCCAAGAGTGGCAAGGTCTTTTGTAGACTTGATATCAGTCACGTGATTATGGATGGTACTTCTCTGTCAATTCTCTTCCGGGACCTTGCGATGGCATACGAGGGCAGTCGCGCATCTGCTGAGGGTCCGCTGTACCGCAATTACATCAAACACCTCCAAGACCAGGCCATTCAACCTGGCATCGACTTCTGGCGGTCGTACCTGGCGGATGTTGAGCCATGCCACTTTCCTGTTCTCGACGATGGCAACGTTGTGGAATCAAAGGAGTTGAGATACCTCAGGGTAAAGTTTGGCGAGCTGGCAGAGCTACAGAGTCTGTGTGACGATCGAGGCGTCACCATTGTCAACGCCATCTACGCTGCCTGGGCACTGACGCTGCGTCTATATACATCCTCGCAAGAGGTTTGCTTCGGCTACCTCACGTCGGCTCGTGACTTGCAGATCGAGGGCATCCGTGATGTTGTCGGACCCGTCATTAACATGGTGCCATGTCGCGTCAATTTCGAGGCCTCCACCACTTTGGGAGACATGATGAGTCTCGTGCAGAGAGACTACCTTGATAGCCTCGAGTATCGCCACATCCCCTTAGCCGAAGTCCAGCACGCCCTGCACCTCTCCGACGCTGCTCTATTCAACACAGCTGTGTCATACAGAAAGCTACTACCTGCCCCTCAGAACCCACCGGACCTCATCTTCGAGGAATGCCGGCCTACTTATGATCCTGATGAGTACAACGTGTCCGTCAACATCGAGGCGGGTGAAGACGACATGGCCATTGACCTGATGTACTGGTCGGATACCTTGTCAGACGGTCAAGCTGCGAATGTTGCCAGCACCTTTACTAAGGCACTAGGCAATGTGCTCCATCACTGTAACAAACCCGTTGCTCAGCTCGAGCATCTCGGCTCCTGGCACCAGCAGCAGCTTTGTCAGTGGAATGAGCAGATCCCCGAAGCCATTGAAAGCTGCCTTCATGACTTGTTCAAGCAGCAGGCAATCTCGCGCCCTGATGCTCCCGCAATTGCCTCATGGGACATGGGGTTTACCTATGCTGAGCTTGATGATGCCTCTACCAAGCTTGCCCACCACATCAGTTCTTTAGGCGTCGGTCCGGAAGACTTTGTGCTCGTCTGCTTTGACAAGTCTTCCTTCGCCATAGTTGCTATGCTGGCTATCTTGAAGGCTGGCGGCGCATGCGTGCCCTTGGACCCAGCGCATCCAGATGCCGCTTTGCAACTGCGTGCCGAAGACACAGGCGCTTCTGTTGTTCTAGTAGCTCCTTCAATGGTATCAAGACTCAGTACCTTGGCCAAGACTACAGTAGCTGTAGACGCCCAGCTGCTCCAGACCATCTCCATAGCACCGGACTTTTCTCTTCCTCCAGTCACACCCCACAATGCTTGTTTCGTCATCTACACTTCTGGCAGCACGGGCAGGCCCAAGGGCGTAGTTCTGGAGCATAGGGGAATTTCTACCAATGCCAAGTACTCGGGTCCTAAGCTAGGCTATGAGCAAAACTCGCGGGTGTTGCAGTTTGCCTCCTACACTTTCGACAACAGTCTCGCCGAGATATTCAGCACACTCACCATTGGGGGTTGTGTGTGCGTTCCTTCGGACCATGAGAGATTGAATGACTTGGCTGGTGCAATCAACCGCTACCAGGTTACCCTGGCCGATCTAACACCAACTGTTGCTTGCTTTCTCCAGCCAACTGACGTTCCAACCCTGAAGACGTTAGCTCTGGGCGGGGAAGCTGTCACTACCAAGTGTGTTGACATCTGGCGCGACCATGTGTCTCTGCAATGTTGCTACGGGCCCTCGGAATGCTCGGTCAATTCGACCTACAGTGGTGATATCGCCCAGCCAGGCAAAGCTACAAATATTGGCCGCGCCATCGGTAGTGTCGCTTGGGTTGTCGATGCTGCCGACCACAACATTCTGGTTCCAATTGGTTGCGTGGGCGAGCTGCTCATCGATGGTCCTATTGTCTCCCGAGGCTACCTGAATCTGCCCGAAAGGATGGCACAGTCTTTTATAACTCCACCTACCTGCTTGCAAGGAATATCTCAAGGTGGCAGCCTCGACCGCAGGCTTTACAAGACTGGCGACTTGGTATGCTATAATTCTGATGGTACTCTTACATACCACGGAAGAAAGGATACTCAGGTCAAGCTTAACGGCCAGCGCATCGAACTTGGGGAGATTGAGCATCATGTTGAAAAGAATCTTCCCGAGGGTTGGTTATCTGCTGTTGAGCTCGTCGTGACTGAGGGCAGGAAATCGCTGGCCTGCTTCGTTTGTGCTGATGCGGATGCCTCCCTCCCCGACAGCAGCGACGAATGCGCGATTCTGGGGCTAGACGATGCATTTAAGACTCGTGCCACAGCCTTGGAGGTGCTCCTATCTGCCGCCATTCCTGCCTACATGGTTCCAACCGTGTGGCTGCCCGTCTCCAAAATGCCCCTGACTCCGTCCGGGAAGCTGGACCGGCGTAGCCTCCGACTGCTAGCACAGGCGGTACCGACAACGCTCATGAACTCTTACAAGCTCGCTGTGAAGTATGGCAGGGCCCCGTCGACCGAAATGGAGAAGCAGCTAGCTGGCATATGGGCCCAGGTGCTGAACATTGATGCGGCGTCCATCGGAGTCCAAGATCATTTCTTCAGGCTTGGTGGTGACTCAATCGATGCAATGAAATTGGTGACGCTCGCACGCCAGTCTGACATCAACTTGACCGTGGCCAGCATCTTCCAAAAGGCGTCTTTGCTGGACATGGCTCACTCGGCACTGCCCATGTCCAAGGCTGCGGTCACTGCCGTTCAGCCGTTCTCGTTGTTACCCGAGGTGTCCTCGATAGATCTGTTGAAGCAAGAGGTTGCGGCCTTTGCTCGCATCAATACTGAAGCGATTCAGGATATCTACCCTTGTACCGCAACTCAGGAGGGTCTTATGGCGCTCTCCATCAAAGAGCCTGGGGCATATGTTGCTCAGCTCGTCTACCGCCTCCCGGACGACATAGACACCTCAAGGTTCAAAGAGGCCTGTCATCTCGTGGTCCAAGCCGAGCCCACACTACGAACGAGGATTGTCCATACCGATGATGCCGGGTTCGTGCAGGCTGTGGTAGCGGAGGATGCGCCTCAATGGTCCACGGGTGCCAGCCTCTCCGATGTGGAACAGTCTCGGCGTCAAGTACCACTCCATAATGGCGGGAGATTGACCCACTATAACCTCATTAACAATGGGTCTACTGGGGTCTTGTTTGTCTGGACTATCCATCATGCACTCTATGACGGTTGGTGTCTGCCTCTCATCCTGGACAAGATTAAGCGATACTACCAGGAGAGTCCGAACTCAGCACAGCTCAGCGGCCCCTCGTACCGTAATTTCATCCGATATCTTGGAGAAATTGACTTGGATGAAGCAGACAAATTCTGGACGTCAGAGTTATCCAATGTCTCAGCCCAGCACTTTCCACGTCTGCCCAGCCCTGATTACCAGGCCAGCGCGAGCAGTCTCATGATTCACAAGGCAGAGTTGAGCCGCCAGTCTGGATCGGACATTACTATGGCCACAAGAATCCGTGCAGCTTGGACACTGACGGTTTCCACCTACTCGGCAGCCAACGACGTCGTGTTCTTGGAAACCGTCACGGGACGTGATGCTCCTGTGGCTGGAATTGAGGAAATGATAGGCGCGACGTTGGCGACTGTACCGATGCGGACGACGCTGGAACCGTCGCAAACGCTTGCCGAGCTTCTCGGCAACGTTCAAGCTCAATCAGCAGCGATGAGAACGCACCAATATGCCGGCATTCAGTATATCAAGCGCATCAACGCCGACGCGGCCCTTGCGTGTGGCGCTCAGAACCTCATGGCCATCAACCATGGGTCGCGAGAGTCGACCGATGACTTCTGGGATGAGCAGACCAACGAGATGGCTGGTACAAACTTCTACTCGTACCCTCTCATGCTCTCGTGCCACATTGGAGATGGCGAGCTTGAGACTGTTGTGCATTTCGACCAGGACATTATCTCAGCATCGCAGATGCAGCGTGTCATGGATCAGTTTGCCTTGATGTTGCAAACTGTCTCGTCCTCCAAGCTGATGGACGAAAAGGTCGGCAATCTGGCCATGTTAACCCCCAATGATACTGAGACGCTACGGGATATGAGTCGTGTAACAACACCCCTCGTCGACCGACTCATACACGATGTCATCCAGGCCCAGGGCATTGCCCAGGCACAAGACAAGTCAGCTGTCTGCGCATGGGACCAGAGCCTCACATACTCGGAACTGGAGTCTCAATCTACTCGTCTTGCGTGTGTCCTGGTTGAGGCCGGCGTTGGAGTCAATTCTATTGTTCCCTTCTGCATCGAGAAGTCGTCTTTGGTCATCGTCTCTATCTTGGCCATCCTCAAGTCAGGTGCTGCCTTTGTGCCACTGGACCCTGCGCATCCCGACGCCCGAATCAAGGGCATCCTTACCGACGTCGAGGCCACTGTTGTCCTCTGTTCGCCCCAGTACGGTAGTCGCCTGGAGAATCTCGGATCAAAGGTCATCCAGGTTTCACAAGCCTTTATTCACAACATCCTACCGGGCCAGCAGCCGGCTGTTTCACTGCCCACCGTCAGCCCGGCCTATGTCATCTTTACCTCTGGGACAACTGGAAAACCCAAGGGAACCATTATCGGCCACTCGGCCTTTTGCACTGGCGCGACTGCACATGGTTCAGCCATGGGCATAACCGAGTCCTCTCGGGTCTTGCAATTTGCTTCGCACACTTTCGACGCCAGCATCATGGAGATGTTAACTACCCTTATTCATGGCGGAACCGTCTGTGTACCTAACGATGAGGAACGCATCAACGATATTACAGGCGCTATCAATCGTATGCAGGTCAATTGGGCCTTGTTGACCCCTTCAGTGGCCCAGTTGATTCAGCCGTCCCTCGTCCCGGGGCTCAAGACACTAATTCTTGGAGGAGAGGCGATGTCCTCTGCTCACATCTCGTCCTGGGCGTCATCTGTGCAACTCATGAACGCCTATGGACCTAGTGAGACTGCTGTGGTTGCTACCGTCAACCCGGCCGTCACGCTTGCATCGGGTCCTTCTAATATCGGCCATGCAGTGGGGGGCCTTTGCTGGGTCGTCGATGCCGCCAACCACGACAGGCTGGTGCCCATCGGCGCCGTCGGTGAGCTCGTGGTGGAGGGCCCGATCCTCGCTCAGGGCTACCTCAAGAACCCACAGAAAACTGCGGAATCCTTCATCACCAACCCACGGTGGTGCAACGAGTTCCCTAGCGCAGCTGCAGGCACTGAGCGAAGGTTCTACAAGACTGGAGATTTGGTCAAAGTCACCGAGGATTCGACCATTCTCTTCCAAGGCCGTAAGGATAATCAAGTCAAGATCAACGGTCAAAGACTTGAGTTGTCTGAAGTTGAGCATCATCTCAGCGCAGACCCCGTCATCCAGTATGGCCTGGCGACTGTCCCATCCTCTGGGCCTTTCAAGGGCCGTCTAGCTGCCGTCCTATCTCTACAGTCACTTGCTGTTATGCAGCGAAAGATGGCCGAAGATGAAGGGATGCAGATCGCCGGAGAATATGCGTCCTCTCAATTGACAGGTATTCGCGAGCGTCTGGCGACACACCTGACGTCTTACATGATTCCATCCACGTGGATCGTTGTGGATCGCATCTCTCTCCTCCTATCGGGCAAGCTTGACCGCAGGCGCGTCGTGGACTGGGTCGAGAATATGACTGCCGAGCAGCATCAACTAGTTCTTGACGCGCAAGAAAAGGCATCTGGTTTAGACAGAGAACCATCTGAGGTGGAACTCAAGCTTAGGGCGGCCTGGGCTAAGGTTCTTAACCTAAAGTTAGACAAGGTTCCATTCAAGCAGTCGTTCCTTCATCTGGGAGGCGATTCCATCTCTGCAATGCAGTTGATGGCCGTCTGCCGGTCGTCGGATATGGCTGTTTCGGTTAGTCAAATCATGCAGAGCAAGTCCATCATCGAGCTTGCATCTTGTGTCACCGCCGCCGAGGATGTGGTACATGACCAGGAGCAGGTGAATGAGTCTTTTGACTTGTCACCCATTCAGAAAGTGTACTTTGAGTGCATCGCTACCGATTCCACTCATTTTAACCAGAGCATGCTTCTGGGAACCACACGGACAATCATTTCCCAGGAATTGTCGTCGGCTTTAGAAACCATCATCAAGACACACAGCATGCTGCGAGCTCGCTTTTCATACGACAATGGTAAATGGTCTCAGCGTATCACCAACAACGTCGCTGGCTCGTACACCCTCCGATCACATGCCGACGTCGAGCAAAGTCGTCTCTCTGCGTTGATCGAAGAGAGCCAGACTTGTTTGAACATTATCGAGGGACCTCTATTGACCGCGGACATTTTTCAGATGGAATCAACCGGCAATCAAGTTGTTGCATTTGTCGCTCATCACCTTGTTGTCGATGTAGTCTCCTGGAACATCATTCTGCAAGACCTGGAAGGACTCTTGTCGTCAACTACCTACACGCCCGCCAAGGCCCTTTCATTCCAGACTTGGAGCTCTTTACAACACGAACAAGTTCATGAAACGGCACTGGAGCATGTGTTCCACGGTGTTCCGTTGCCTCTACAAGACCTCTCGTACTGGGGAATGCAAGGCGTGCCGAACCTTCACGGCGACTCAGTCACCGAGACCATGGAGATAACCACAGATGACTCACTTCTACTCTTGGGTTCTTGCCACGACGCCCTGCATACCGACATTGTCGATGTCTTGCTGGCCTCACTATTGGCGTCTTTCCGCCAAATCTTTTCGGACCGCCCTATAGCGCCATCAATCTTCAACGAGGGCCATGGCAGAGAGCCTTGGGATGACAAGCTGGACCTCTCACGCACCGTTGGATGGTTTACCACCCTCTGCCCCGTCTACCTTCCCGAGTCCTTGTCCCCGGAGCTAGACATTCTCGATATTGTGCGCTGGGTAAGGGACTTTAGGCGAAAGCTTCCTGGCAAGGGCCGTCCTTATTTTGCCCACAGCATGCTGTCTCCAGAAAGCCAGGCGCATACCCGAGAATGGCCTGTGGAAATTGCTTTCAACTTTCTCGGCCAGACACAACGAGTTGAGTCTGAAGAGTCAGTTTTCAGGTCGCTTGGTGGGGGCATGTTGGACTCTGTGAGCTCGGAAACCGACATTGGCGCTGACGTTCCTCGCCTCGCACTCGTGGAGATCTCTGCTTCCTTCTCCGGTGACAAACTAAGCTTCGAGTTCTCTTTCAACCGTCATATGCATCGTCAATCCTCTATTGAAAAGTGGATCGGGGCCTGCAAGGGATCTATCCACGAAACTGTTCAAAACCTGTCCCGGGCCAGACCTGAGCCAACTGCCGACCTGTCTCTGCTTCCTTTGGCCATCGGAGGCGCATCCCAGATTGAGCCAAGACTCACTGAAGTGGGTATTGGCGATCTCAATGACGTCGAAGCCGCATACCCATGCTCTCCGACCCAGCAGGGCATTCTCTTCGCCCAGATCAGAGACCCCGGATACTATTCGTACTCGATCACATTTTCAGTCAACTGCGCGCAGCCCAGCGGTGCCCTGGACGTGCAACGCCTGGAAGATGCATGGCGTCACGTCGTGCAACGTCATTCTACTCTCCGAACCGTGTTTGTGGACAATTTAATACAGGAAGGCGCGATGGATCAAGTAGTTCTGAGGAAGCATCAACCCAGCATCGCCTTCCTCGAATGCTCCGACGATGAGCTGGCCCAAAGACTCGGTGAACGTTCACGACTGGGTCTTCCCGTCAACCAACCACCCCATCGTCTCAACATTTTCAAAACCCCAGAAGGAACGGTGCGATGCTTTCTGGAGATGGGCCATGCTATTGCCGATGGAACTTCGATGCCAATTCTGTTCCGTGACCTGGCCTTGGCGTACGAGGGTGCTTTGGCCGCAACAAGTCTCACTGTCTACAGCGACTACGTCGCTTACTTGCAGCGAAGCCGGAGCTCTCGAAACGTCAACTACTGGAAGGACTACTTGACCGGGGCCGAGCCTTGTTGTCTACCTTCGCTGGTTGACGGGGCCGCAGAACCCAAGGTTTTGCGAGCGCTTGACTGGCGTATCTCCCGTGCAACCGAGCTTCAGGCATTCTGCACTGAAAGAGGCGTCACGCTGTCCAACGTTCTCCAGTTGGCCTGGGCACTAGTGCTTCAAGCGTACACAGGCTTCGACGACGTCTGTTTTGGATACCTCGTCGCGGGACGGGACATTCCGGTCCGCGATATCAACGAGGCAGTCGGCGTCTTCATCAACATGCTTGTGTGCCGAGTGCGTCTTAACCCCTCCACCAGCCTCGGCGATGTCGTTCAGACCGTCCAGGAAGACCTCGCAACGGCCATGAATCATAAGCTCGTCTCACTTGCTGACCTTCAACACGTGATGGGCATGTCCAATGAACCTCTCTTCAACACTGCCTACTCCTTCCAGAGAAGGTCCGTCTCCAAGTCCATGGCAACAGGTCCCGTCTCGTTCGACGTCAGTGACGCTCAGGATCCTAGCGAATACGACATGACCGTCAACGTTGAAGTTTGGGACTCGAATGTGGAGCTTCAGCTGTGTTACTGGACAGACAAGATCCTCGATTCACAAGCCAGGAACATTGCTTCTACGTTTGACCAGATTTTGACCTCGATTGTGACGTGCCAGTCAACGGTGCCCATAGGAGAGCTCAATTTGCTGAGTGAGCACTGCTCACAGCAGCTGGTATCGTGGAACAATGCCGAGCCTGAGTTCTTGGACAAGTGTGTACATCACGTCTTCGAGCACAACGCTCAACAGCAACCCGACGAGAAGCCGGCAGTCCAGGCATGGGATGCAAGTTTTACTTACCTCGAGCTTGATGCTGTGGCTTCGCAGCTCGCCCAGCACTTGGTATCTCTCGGGGTCAGGCCTGAGATGTACGTCCCTCTTTGCTTTGAAAAGTCGGCATGGACAGTCGTCGCCATGATCGCAGTTCTCAAGGCTGGCGGCGCTTTTGTTCCCCTGGATCCTGCCCACCCACCTGAGCGTATCAACTTCCTCGTCCACAACGTCGATGCCAAGCTGATCCTGTGTTCGTCTTCCTTGGCGCACAAGTTTGGAAGTCTGGGCATCCCGACTTTTGCTGTCGGCCAGGAGACAGTATCGCTACTACCTACCGTACCAACAGGCTTGCTTCGAGTCCAAGTTAAACCTAGCAACCCGGCCTACGTCATTTTCACCTCTGGTACGACCGGATTACCCAAGGGCACAATCATTGAGCACGGGGCCTTTACCACTGGAGGCACTGCTCATGCCAAGGCCATCAAGATGACCTCAACCTCTCGTGTGCTGCAGTTCGCGTCACACACGTTCGATGCCAGCGTCATGGAAATCCTCTCCACCTTATTAGTGGGCGGTTGTGTTTGCATTCCCAGCGACCAGGAGCGTATGAACGACCTCGCTGCTGTCATCACCAAGTTGAACGTCAACTGGACCCTACTTACACCATCTGTGGCAAGCGTCCTCAAACCAGAAAGCGTGCCGACCCTCTCAGTCCTTGTTACTGGTGGTGAATCGATGCCGGCGGGCCACATTACCAAGTGGGCGAACCACGCGGCTCTCGTCAACGCCTATGGACCTAGCGAAACATCTGTCATCGCCGCGACAAGCACGAAAGTTGACCATGACGGCAACGTCCTAAACTCAGAGCCTGCTACCATTGGGCATGCTGTTGGGTCTCGTTGCTGGATCGTCGATCCGCGTAACCACAATCGCCTTATGCCCATTGGCAGTATTGGTGAACTTCTGGTCGAAGGGCCCATTGTGGCAAGAGGATACCTGAGCAACGAGACCAAGACGAGAGATGCATTCATCGAGCGTCCGTCATGGCGAACAGATATGAAGCTCGTCGGTGACCGTATCGATCGTATGTACAAGACTGGTGATCTAGTCGCATACAACTCAGATGGCTCTTTCAATTACATATCTCGTAAGGACACTCAGATCAAGCTCAACGGACAGCGTATTGAGCTCGGCGAAATCGAACATCACGTCAAGGCCAACCTACCAGCCGATGTTCAGTCAGCTGTGGATCTGGTGGTCCCTCAGAGCAAGACGTCAACCAAGGCACTAGCCGTGTTCTTTACCAGTGACGACAAAGCCTTAGGGTTAGGGTCACCTAACAAAGCCGAAGATACCACATTTGGAGAACCAGACGCCATTCTCCTACCTATGTCAAGTGCATCGACCAAACTTGGCCAGTCGCTTAAGGCGGCACTTGGGGCTGCTCTACCATCGCACATGGTTCCAACTGTTTATATTCCGATAATCAAGATGCCATGGACTTCGGCTGGCAAGCTTGACCGTCGAAGCCTCAAGGCCATTGTTCAGTCTATACCGCCTCAGCAGATGGCCCCTTACAAGCTGGCGGGGGCCAGCCAGAACCGAGCCCCGACTACATTGATGCAGCGCAAACTGCAGAAGGTCTGGGGCAAAGTTTTGAATCTTGGTTCCGACGGAATCAGCAGAGACGATAGCTTTTTTAGGCTCGGCGGTGATTCCGTCGGCGCCATGAAGCTTGTCGCCGCTGCCAGGATGGAAGACGTTGTCCTTACCGTCATGAACGTCTTCAAGAACCCCGTCTTGTCGGACATGGCAACATCCTGCAAACGCTCCAATGACGGTGCAATCACTGTTGTGAAGCGTTTATCGCTGCTGCGAGACGTTGCATCTCCCTCTCTGCTTCTCGACGAGCTCGCAGAACGCTGCAGCGTCCAGAGGAGTCAGATCCAAGATGTATACCCGTGTAGCTCCCTTCAAGAAGGCCTTGTGGCTTCGTCCATGCAGCAGCCAGGTGCATACGTCGCCAGAAATGTCTTTGAGCTGCCTTTGAGCATCGACATCGACCGCCTAAAGCTGGCGTGGCAAAGAACTGTTGATCAAGTCGACATCCTGAGATCGCGCATCGTCAACACCCAGTCCCTCAAGTCCTATCAGGTTGTCCTCGAGCCCCATGCAATCGAGTGGGACAACCACAGCAGCCTCGATTCCGCCACCGACAAGACCCAATCAGTTCCGGAACAGAATGGCGGTGCCCTAGCCCGGTACGCAATGGTCAATTCGGCTGATTCCGGCTCGCGCTACTTTGTGTGGACCGTCCATCATGCGCTATACGATGCCTGGAGCATGCCTGCTCTGCTCAAGTTGGTTTCACAATTCTATTACGGAGATGGTGTCGAAAGGCTCCAGCCGGCTATTCCCTTTGCCAACTTCGTCAAGTACTTGGCCGACATCGATGCACAAGCCTCGGATGAATTCTGGAAGGCCAGGTTCCAAGGCGCTTCTTCCACTTCTCATTTCCCGACCATGTCCTCTTCGATAGGTGCTGAAACATCCAGTGCCTCGCGGAAGCATACGATTCAGTACAAGAGAGAGGGTCTCGGAATTGATGTCACTATCCCCACAGTTGTCCGCGCAGCGTGGGCGCTTGTCCTGGGGTCTCAAGCCGGCTCTGACGACGTCGTCTTTGGTGAGACATTGAGTGGTCGCGACATTGCTCTTGACCATGTAGAAGACATCCTTGGCCCAACCTTGACCACAGTGCCTTCTAGGGTCCAGATCGATCGGGACGCTACTGTTGGTCAATTCCTGACTACTCTCCATAAGCAGGCAGCCGAGGTGATTCCTCATCAACATGCTGGCCTTCAAAACGTCAAGCGGCTCGGGGGTGCCATGGCAGTTGCCTGCGACTTCAGGAATCTGCTGGTCATCCAGTCTACCGACGAAGCGACAGGCCAACAGGACTTTTTGCAGCCGCTGGAAGGCGTACTCGAGCAGTCAAACTTTTTTACATATCCACTGGTCGTCGAGTGTTTTATCGAGGCTCATAATCTGGTTCTGGTAATCCACCATGACCAGGCGGTCGTGACGAGCTGGCAAGTGGAGCGCATCGCCCGTCAATTCGGCGCTCTGGTAGAACAACTCCTCTGTCTGTCGCAAGACCCTACTCGCAAGGTCTCGGAGCTTCGTCTCTACAGCCAAGACGATGTTGAGATGATCAAAGAGTGGAACCACCAAACTGTCGAACCTGTTGAAGAAAGCATTCCCAGCTTGTTTTGGCAGTCAGCCACGATGCAGCCCGATGCCACCATCATTCGCGCTTGGGATGGTCATCTCAGCTATGATGCCGTCGCCCAGCACGCCGTCCGCCTCGCCAAGCTACTCATACAGAAGGGGGTACATGCTGAAACGCTGGTTCCATGCTGCATGGACAAGTCTCTTTGGACGTCAGTCTCAATGCTTGCCGTGATACTCGCTGGTGGTGTCATTGTTCCTTTGGACCCCGCGCACCCTCCGGCTCGCCACGCAGAAATCACCCGTGAGTGCGTGGCCCATGTTGCTCTGTGTTCACCACAGTATCAAGACCGCTTCAATGGCCTCGTCGAATCCGTCGTCTTGGTCAATGAAGACTTGTTCACCACCCATCTGTCTCATCAAGATGCCACACGGCAAGATCTGCCAACCGTTACAAGTCAAGATGCCGCAATTGTCATTTACACTTCTGGTAGTACTGGAAAGCCAAAGGGTATTGTGATTGAGCATGGCTCGTTTTGTGCGAGCACCAAGGCCTACATGAAACGCATGAATCTTACCCCGACATCGAGTGTCTTCCACTTCACATCTTATGCGTTCGACATTGCAATGGGAGAGACATTCGGCGCCCTAACTAGCGGTGCTTGTCTCTGTGTCCCCAGTGAGGAGATGAGGACGGCAGATTTGCCGGGTGCCATGAACTCCCTCGGGGCCACCTGGGCCTTCTTGACGCCCTCAGTCGCCAACATTCAGGATCCCACCAAGTTCAAAACACTCCGCACACTTGTGTGTGGAGGCGAGGCCCTCACCGCTGAGACGATTAGCACTTGGGCAGACAAGGTCGAGTTGATGAACGGCTACGGGCCAGCCGAGTGCACCATTTTTGCCGTTACCAACACCGACGTCTCCATCGCCAAGGACCACACAAACATCGGCCGCGCTACGGACGGCGGCCACACATGGGTTGTCGACCCCAGAGACCACAACTATCTCGTCCCTGTGGGCTGTGTGGGTGAACTGCTCATCAGCGGTCCTATTGTGTCGCGCGGGTACTTGAACGACAGTGCAAAGACGTCGCAGTCATTCATCGAAAACCCTGCGTGGATGAACCGCTTCTTCAACGAGGAGCACCAGCAATGGCCCCTACGTCTGTACAAGACGGGTGATCTTGTCAAATATTGCCCTGATGGGAGCTTGACATATTGTGGGCGCAAAGATCACCAGGTCAAACTCAACGGCCAGCGCATGGAGCTCGGCGAGATCGAAGTTCGTCTCGAGTCTGACCCGCGCATTCGCCATGCCCTCGTCGCTCTACCTAAGTCCGGAGTCGCCAAGGGTCGTCTAGTAGCAATCGTTTCTCTCGAGCATCTTGTATCTGGCAAGTCATGCCTTGAATCGTCAGAATTCGTTCCGGTATCTGCTTCCTCAATGGAACCCGCTCAGGCACAAATTTCCGCCATTCAAAACCAGCTGTCTGAGAACCTTCCACCTTACATGGTGCCATCTGCGTGGTTTGTGGTTAAAGCTATTCCCCTCTTGTTGTCTGGCAAGCTTGATAGGGCCAGTGCACAGGCATGGCTCGCCAACATGGATGCGGGCATGTATAATACTGCGGCTGGCTCAGAATGCAGTGATGGCGTTGCGGAATCCGATACAACACCGGTTGGACGGCAACTCAGACGTATCTGGGCCTCAGTCCTCAACATGGCTGACGAGACAACGCCCATGAACCGCTCACTTATCAGCCTCGGTGGAGACTCCATCATGGCTATCCAGATCATGACTCGCTGCCGTGACCAATCCTTCAGATTATCCATGCAGGAGATCATGAAGGCCAAGTCTATCACTGAGCTAGCCACACTCATCGAGACAGAAGACCGACAAATACAGAATGTCGCCCCTCAGCAGGAAGAACAACCCAACCAGCCCTTTGAGTTGTCGCCAATCCAGCAGTTCTTCTTCAACAACAGCTCCAACAAGGACCACGGAGACCTCTTCAATCAAAGCCAACTGTTGTCGATCAACAGTCCCGTCGACGTGTCCAAGTTCGAGCAAGCTGTCCGCGCACTCGTCCACAGACACCCAATGCTTCGCGCGCGCTTCCAGAAATCTCCCGATGGACGGTGGACCCAACATATTGCTTCGGATGTTGAAACCACCTACAGCTTCCGCTTCCATGAGTCCGTGACCAGGTCTGACATGATTTCGTTCATCGCCGCCAGCCAAAAGAGCATCCACATTTCTGGTCCCGTCTTTATCGTCGATCTCTTTGCACAGCCTGATGGCTCTCAAGTAGCGTCCCTCATAGCTCACCATCTGGTTGTTGACATCGTCTCCTGGATCAATATTGTCCAAGACCTCGAGACATCCCTGTCAGCCGCCTCGCCAGTATCCTCCAGGCCCTTGTCGTTCCGAGAATGGCATGCAGCACAGATTGAGCACGCCAAATCTCCTGAGAGACAAGGAGGCGATTTGCTACCGTTCCCCGTTCAGCCCGCTAATTTAGACTTCTGGGGCATGTCAAGTACCGCCAACGCCTATGGAGATGTTAAGCAGAAGTCCTTTGTCGTGTCAGATGCCGATATCATCTCTTTGGTACTGGGTGACTCGCACACGGCGCTCAAGACTGAGCCTATTGATCTGTTCATCTCGGCTCTACTCAAATCATTCGGAGACAGCTTCGAAGAGCGAGAACTCCCAACACTATTCAATGAAGGTCACGGCCGTGAGCCTTGGGACGATACCATCGACCTTTCCCAAACTGTCGGATGGTTCACCTCACTTTGTCCCGTTCATGTATCTCGACATGACCTCGACCCCGTTGATATTATCGACTGTGTTCGCAGGGTCAAAGATGTGCGCCGCAGCGTCCCAAGTAACGGCCGTCCGTACTTTGCCCGCCGCTACCTGACCGAGTCGGGGAGGCGCCATCTCAACAGCCATGAACCCATGGAGGTCGTGCTCAACTTCCTCGGCCGTACTCAACAGACAAGCCAGGGCAATTCTCTCTTTGCCTCAGTCGATTTATCGATGACCAAGGAGGAATTGGCGGCTATTTCCGACGTCGCACCCGAAACTCACCGCACAGCTTTGTTTGAGGTTTCCATATCCATTCTTGACGAGGGTATCAAATTCACCTTCATGTACAACCAGCACATGCTGCACCAAGACCGCATCGAGAAATGGGTTTCCAACTGTGAGGAGGTACTCATCAACACTGCAAAAGGTCTCAGCGAGACCCCGTCTACTCCCACGCTGAGCGACTTCCCTCTCATGCCCGTCGGCTACACGGAGCTACAGAAGCTTGTCAACAAGTCTCTCCCTGCTGCTCACGTTCGCTTCGATGAGGTCATGGACATATATCCCTGCTCGCCCATGCAAACGGGCATCCTGCTCAGTCAGCTCCTGAATCCATCGCAGTATCTGTTCCATACTGTTCTTGAAGTCGCTTCTCCCAACGGCTCGACGATTGATACTGCCAAGTTGTCCCAAGCTTGTCGCGAAGTCATTGACCGTCACCCTGCGCTACGAACTGTCTTTGTGGACAGCGTCTATCGTGGCGGCTCATTCGACCAAGTCGTGCTCAAATCCCCTGAATCGCGCATCACTATCATCAAATGCCGAGAAATCGAGGTCATGGCAAAATTGAACACCAGGTCTCTCGAGAAGACCAACAAGAGGCATGATGGCCCAATTCTTCCCTATCAAATCACCATCTGTCAAACACCCCAGGGCAAAGCGTTCATCAAAATCGAAATGAACCACGCTATCACAGACGGTGCTTCGACGTCGGTCATACTTCGCGACATTTCAAACGCCTACACAAACAGCCTGTCTTCGACCAAGGCCCCTTCTTACAAGAAATATATCGAGTATATCTTCAACCAGTCCACCGATTCAAGCCTCCAATTCTGGACTGGCTACCTGTCCGGAGCGCAGTTCACCGGATTTCCAACAGTCAATCCCGACACCACAACTGTTCGCAGCCTAGGCTCTGTCGCGGTCGAATTTGATCGATTTTCCCAGCTCCATGCCCTTGGCCGCGAAAGCGGAGTGACGCTCTCAAACATCATCACAGTTGCATGGGCTCTGGTACTTCGGAGCTACACCAAATCCGAGGATGTCACGTTTGGATACCTTGCTTCTGGACGTGATGCCCCTATTGACGGCATTGACGACATTGTTGGTCCTCTAATCAACATGTTAGTGTTCCGCTTTCAGTTCGCGCCCGGCATGCTGCTCGAGAGACTCTTCCTCGACGCCCAAGAAGATTACATCGCCAGTCTACCACACCAACACTTTTCTCTAGCTCGCCTCAGCCATGTCCTGGGACAAGCGAAACGGGGGTTCTTCAATACGGCTATATCCATCCAAAACGCTGGTTCATCGAGCGGCTCAGATCTCAACGCACTCACATACGAGTCAGTCGAAGCGTTTGATCCAAGCGAATACGCCGTTACCCTCAATGCCAACACCACTCGCGGCGACGAAGGCATAGTTTTCCGTTACTGGACCGACGTTCTTTCAGATTCGCAAGCCGAAGATCTCGCTCTCACCATGTCCGAACTGCTGAGTGATTTTGTCGATCGAAGCGAGAAAGCCCTATCCCATTTGAGGCTTTTCCAAGGTGTGCAGCTACCCACCAATGGGTACACGCACGCGCATGAGGTTGACCGCTGGGGGTTCCAACATGGTGATCCAAAATGTGAAGCCATCATCCATAGCTCAACAAGCAGCGAGCCTTCAACAGATCTAAGTGCCACACTTTTCTCGCCACCCAACGCATCTGCTCCCTTTGCCCGCGACAGGGATCATCTTCACCGCAAGCTATTGGAATTGTGGAGAGACACTCTCGATCTCGGAAACGCTGCAGTCTCGTACGATGACAGCTTTTTCGAGCTCGGTGGTGACTCTATTATCGCCATGTCAATGGTAGGCAATGCTAGGGAGCTAGAGATAACGCTCACCGTGGCCGACATCTTCAAAAACCCCAACTTTGGGTCGATGCTTGATTGTCTCCTGGGACGATCGTGCAAGGATTACGACACTGCGTCGAGTCAGGACTTCTCAGACTCCAAGAACGAGGTAGCCACCATTGATGAACAAGTATACAAGCCCTTTTCCATGCTTGGCCAAGGGAACGCCGAGCAATTCGTCCGAGACCATGTCTGCACTATTGCAGGCGTGTCCCGAGCCAGTATCATAGACGTCCTCCCAACAAGCGACTTTCAGGCCCAGGCCATCGCGGGTAGCCTTCTGGATTCGCGATGGATGCTCAATTACTTCCACCTGGATTCATCAGGGCCGCTTGACATAGGCCTATTGCAAGAGAGTATCACAAACATCGTGGCCTGTTACGACGTGTTGCGCACCGTCTTCGTCTCCCACCAGAAAGGATACTTGCAGGTCATCCTCCGCCATGTCCAACCCCAACTCACTGTCCACGACGTCGACGATATCGAGCAATTCACCTCGGAGCTTAGATCTAGCCATCAGCAAGAAGCCCCGCGCCCTGAACAGTCCGCCCTCCGGTTTGTCGTGGCGCGACACAGGTCTTCAGAACAACACCGAATTTTCATTAGGATATCTCACGCGCAGTATGATGGCGTCTGCTTCCCAGCTATCCTTGAGGCATTGAAGGCTTGCTATGAGGGAGAACCCATTTTCCCCACACCTCCGTATGCAACCTACATCCGCGGGGCATTGGGCAAGATTAATTCGGGCCATTACGCATACTGGAGAAGTCTACTCAAGAATTCCACTCCGACACATGTTATCCAACGACAACGCACTTCGCTACACACTACTCCTACGCAAGTTTTGAAGAGGGTCGTTTCTACCCCCTCGCTCGCGTCTTTCAACATCACCACCGCCACTGTCGTCAAGGCCGCCTGGTCCACGATATTGGCAAAGGCCACGGGCAAGACCGACGTTGTATTTGGCCACCTCATCAGCGGACGCAATGTAGCCAGCGTGCCCGGCATTGAATCCATTGTTGGCCCTTGCCTGAACGTGGTTCCTGTACGCGTCCGTCATCAACCCTCTTGGACCGTGCTCCACCTTCTCCAACACATCCAGAATCAACAAGTGGACAACATGCCGTACGAATCACTCGGGTCCAAGGAGATCATTGACAAGTGCACCGACTGGGATGATGACGGAGCAAATGGCTTTTCCACTATTGTCCAGCACCAAAGCATGCCCCAGACAGGTGCTCTGGCTATCGGAGGGAACACGTACCAAGTTGGCGCAATGGCCTCACAGGAAGACCCTGCTGATTTCAGCGTCGTCACCACGCCACAGGACGCGAACAACACCGAGGTCTGCTTGCTTTATGCTCGAGATGGAGCTGTAGATGCGGCCGTCGCGGAGCAGATGTTTGACTCTCTCTGCTGCAGTATTACAGAATTTTCGAAGAACCTAGACACATTTGTTACGGTTTCTTAATGTGGACTTTTGTCAGATGGAGGATTTCCTTTGTATTTGTTTGTTTCATTTTTCTATCGATGTATAAGATGCAGCGTTACACATTTCCTTTAAATACACGACTTTTCATTTACAATGATGTGGTTTATTAAACACCCGTATTCACATGTTCCGTATTTTAGCCATAGTGCCATACGTAACGTTATCATACAAAATATTCCATTCCTTTTTAGGCAATACTCGCACCAGTGTTCCCACAATCCTAGTCTTCTCTTGAGCATCGTTGATTCCACCTCAGGGCCAGACCCCAATACAACAGTCATCAACTGCAGTACACCCTCTCACTCAAAATCTACTTGTTCATTGGTAAAAGCATTTCGCCATCCACCTTAACCCCGGTGCTTCATACCAAAAGTTATTCCGCCCGTAGTGCACGAGCCATCCCCGCGGAACAGCATTCTTTCACGACAGGCACGGTAAATGGTCCAACCTGGCAAAACTAACGCTGAACATGCGCCGTGGTAGTACATAGTTACACCGGATCTGTAAGTAATATCAGGTTTTTGCACTAGAAGCTTACTAGGCCTGTTGTCCTAGATGATCGAGGTACAAATTCATGTTAACTCTATGTCTAAAATGTAGTTAAGTCCCTCTGGGGACCTGGTGTAACGCGCTCGCCATATCCACTCAGCCCGGTGCGCCTGCCGAGCCTAAAGCTCAAAGTTGCGTTCCATAGAGCATCCCTACACTCCAAAACTCCCTTCCATTCCAGCTTGTTTGATGGCCTCGTGCCACTCCCGCCGGCGCTTACAGTCGGTCGGCCTAGCCTTGTTCTGAGGAGTCATAACAAAAGCGGCGTCTAAAGTCTAAGGGAGCTTCATCATCCGAGTCCTCTTGACCTCAGGACCATCAGTTCCCAGGTATCTAAAAGTGTATAAACTGGAAACCTCGCGTTAGCTCATCTTTATCCCAGTGCGTAAACAAGGTAAGCACGTTGTATAGTTACCTCCAGTGCAGATTGCCAAGGGCAATATTGCGACAGCCATTGATAAATTTCATTACATCCCGGTCAATACCCTCTCCCCAGAAGGGGAGATTAATTAAAGCGTTGTACCATCTTCGGTAGCAGTCATAAAGCATCTCCCCGATATGGTCAACAGCCTGCTGGTCGCTCATTCCCTGATCTTTCAGGATGAAGATAATGTTGCTGTCTTCTCCCTTGATCAGGTCTTTTCTGTAAGAGCACAGGTCATTTTGCCTGGTTGAAATTAGCCAAGAGTTGATGCGCAGGGGATCTGGGCCTGGGATGCCGCGTACAGTGTCACTAAATCGCAAGTGATCCGTGATATCGCTTCTAATGACGGATGATCCATGACGTATTGAGGCAAGTCAATTCCTTCGGCAAACCTGTTCGTTTCATGGTAAGTGCTATGATCTCCTCAAAGAGTCCTCGTCTGATTGGCCAGCCAGAGCTGGTAACCCGGAACGGCACTTGGTGAAGTAGCCAATCGGGTGTAAAGCTCGACGACAGCCAGCCACACGACCGTCGGGCTCGCCGAATTCCAGGCGAACTTCCATGGAATGTTCGCTTGAAACCTTGACCAAAATGACGCAAGCGGTGGAGGAAGGCGTGCGTGCCAGTGCAGAGTTTTCCAACCGCACTTGCGGCTGATACGATACACGGCGTTATCATGGCACTGGGATCGTGATTACATGTACTTACTCCATGAGTCCTATACAGGGATAAGCCCCTACGCACCCAGCGCGCATATCCATATATTCTGCAACTGTAGGCCGCGAGGCTTTGTGCTGAACACCGACCTGTTGCAGAACACCGACGCAATACATGGTCAAATGACGCTTCCAGCGGTATTGCAAGCCAGGGCTCGCACGTTTCCTGAAGCGGTTCCAGCAAGATTGCAAGGTGTGCCTCATCGGGTTCTCCTCGGGAGACACTCTCGGATGGATGTTGTCTAGCGTGGCCAGCGTGTAGATAACTTCTTCAGCCGCTTTGATGGGGTCATTGGCAAACGTGCCCTCGTCAAAGGCTGCAAGGTACGGCACTCGTGTTAGCGGATGTTACTGTTACGTATAGCAACAGGTAATAAGCGGCGTTCATGCACAGCGGCGCGGCCCGTTCCAACGTCTCTCTAGTCTCAAGCTTGGAAAATGTTCACTCACGGTCATCAAATGCAAAGACCCAGCCGTTCCAGTCATTCATGAGCTTTAATGTTTCGACATCAGTATGCGGCGCGCAAATTGCGCTCATGTAGGCGATATCCAGCCTGCTCCAAATGCTGGCTGTCTTATCATCCATGCACAACGCACTGTATGAGTTTTTGGTGGTCAGCTACCGTAAAATTGCGAGACTGGCGAGATACACAGGTATCGGCCCTTACTTTCGTAACCACTCATCCGACAGAGCTTTTGACGTCTTGTACATGGGATTGATCTCGGGCTCCACCGCCATAATTGATGAGAAGAGCGCCTCGGGTAGCTTGATCCAGCGACCATCAGGCTCGTTAAGCAGCCGATCGGCATGATGGATATGGTCTAGACAGCCATGTTCTGGAGTTTCGGTTCCAGATCGGCTTGGAGGCGGTGTGGTTAACGAGCTTGGAGCCATAGTTCGTGATGTAAGACCGGGTGTTTCAACTTTGAAGGGTTTTTACGCTCAGACGGTCTGTTCGCCTAGAAAAAGCAAGTATTAAAAGGGCAAAGGCTGATATACGAGGGCGGAAGAGGAGGGATTGAAGGCTTCCTTACCCTCCATCACCCCTAGCAAATCCACTTTTAGTTTGGCAGGGGAGAGGAACTTTTGTCAAGTCGGTGGGGCGTATCAATTTCAAACAGAGCTTGCGAGGGTCCTTGTCGACCTAACGTCCGGGCTAACGCTCGAACTAACGTTCGCCTCCGTCAGTCTCGGTTGGCGTCCTTGGGACAGACCCTAGCCGGGGAGCCCAAATCCGGTCAGTGGTGAGAGGTGACATGGCATGAAAAGTGGGCTCCCTGCCAGGGGGTGACAGAGAAAAGTCAGCAAAATGGGCGCGTTACCGTCCCTTCGGTTTTCTATCACTCCCGACACTCCCGAGACACTTCCCTGACAAATCGACCTGCATATGCCGACCTGACGAGACGAAAATGCCCTCGGAGCGACCTCGAATACATTACTCGCGCCTGAGCGCATCGCGGGATGAGGTGCGGTTCCTGGAGATTGAGCCAGCAACCAACATCAGCGACCCGATCGTCTGCCGTCTGGTCACGATCCCCCTGAGCCGGGACGTCGAGTTCATTGCCATCTCGTCGTTGCTTGGCGACCCGACCGAGCAAGAAAGAATCATCTTGGATCGAGCCTCCATCCCCGTGCCCGTCCATATATCGTTGGGATTGAAACATGTGCGCGCCGTCTTCTATCCCGCCGTTGGCAAGGCGAGCCAGGAGAACTTGGGCAGGAAGAGAGAGTCGCCAGGATGGTTGAGGAGCCTACTTAGACATTTTGGAGGAAGGGATGACGGCAGACCAAAGCTGCGTGTCTGGATCGACTGCCTCTGCATCAATCCAATGGATTCAAGGGAGAATTCCAAGAGCAGAGTCATCATGTATCACGTTTACCAGCACGCCCAGATGGTAGTAGGATGGGTTGGACTCAAGATACCGGAGACGGACTTTGGCATCCAGCTCATCCAGGCATTCGACCAAGCCATGCCCGAGGCATGGCAGGAGCCTGGCGACAAAGAAGCGCATCCCGAGAACTACTCGCCCCATCACCAATGGGCAATTCCTATTATTCACTTGTTCAATCCCCAAGCCGAAGCCGCCATTGGTACCGCCGACTTCCTCAACCGCAACTTCTTCCACCGACGTTGGATCCTGGAAGAGATGGCCATGGCGCGGGTCCCGACTTTCCTAATTGGCGATGCTATTGTTTCCTGGAAGCAACTGCTACGGCTTAACCTCGCCATGGAAGAATTCAAAGATTACGAATCGAACGTCTGCCCGGCCTCCACACGCCCATTGATTCACGAGTTTCCCTTGGGCACGATTCACGCGCTATTGGATGAGTTTGAAAAGAGGAAGAAGATGGCCAAGATGGAATCCTTGAACAGCATTTCCGTATCTGGAAGCATCACAAGTGCTGACTCCATGAGCCACCAGGATTCGAGGTAGACGATTCAGGGCTCTGGGAGGGACAATGGAGGAATGATGGACGGAGTGCCCCGGATTTAACCAACCATTTGATACGGCCGGATTTTATTATGTCAAGTATATTGCTTGCTTCTTTATTTTTATAGTATTATACCCATACTTTCATTTCTCATCACCAGATCTACGTCGCTCACTTAGGACGAGTGGCGGACGAAAACTCACGGCTCACTGGCAGTACAGCCACATTCTTGTATACCTTATAGATAGATAGACCATATTCAATTGCACATTCCAACAGGCTCTCGCTTCTTAACCGCCAATACCACCAAGTTACGCAGACACCCTCCTGGCATCACTTGACGTGGCTATCACCCCTGCTGAGTATCATCGCGCCTGGTCTTCTACCAACATACATAAACCCAAGTCAGCCGTCACAGAGGCGGTCGCCAGAATCGTGGCCCAGGGGGATGGATGGCGATGGTGACAAGGTAGCAACCGGTGATTATTCGTGACTAACCTCTACTAGCAGACATTTCAAGGAGCTGTTCGCATTAGCTCATGTAGCCTGAGTCGTATTCGGTGTAGAAAAGGCGCCAAAAGAGACGAGGCCGCACCCGACGAGGACCGGGCCTTGGACCCTGCACCCGTATCACCGTTGCAGGATTTGAGAGGTGGGGACAGTAGTGTCCTCGGCTGAGCCAGATTGGTTTGGGCTACCTGCCAAGGTTGTATCGGTTATATACCTAGTCGCGGCCATGCGAACTATAGTCTCTGCGCTGTCATTCTTGCCACTGGAGGACTGAACGCAGACTTCAGCTTACTCCATAATAAACCATGCTTTCGGTGGCTCGTCAAGCAACCTAACCAACAAACCAAACCAGCCGCCGCAGCATGCGCCGTAGGACAAGGTGACAAGTCCTAGACTTTACCGATTTGGCCGATTTGCCGAGGGCAATCCTCAGTGGCGCCACCCGTGCTTTCCTTCCTCGTCTATCCATAAGTTACAACGAATGCCGGCTGTCCTGTTTCAGAGCCTCCAGTGGCATGATGCTGGTAATGCGGGGAACCACCCCATTTCGAAGGATGCGCTAAGACGAGACCCATCGGATTTGAACAGGGAAAGCTCGCTTGTCAGTGAAGACGCCAACAACCCCTTTCAAACGTCGCGCCATGATCCGTCTTGCAAAGGCGCCAGGATGAGACCTCCAGATACCTGAGAATTGTCCCTCCTACTGTGTTCTTTGTTGTTGTGGAAGCTGGATAACATGCATTATTGAATAAAACTGTCCCTCTTGCTCTGGCCTGCATAATATGATCAAGATATAATTCCCGTCTGCTTTTCCTGACCGGCAACGTCAAGGGTGGACAGTATGTAGCTCATCTTGGTTAATTCCTACTCTCTTCCACTTTGAGCACTTCCATGACCCTCATGACCTCTTTTTGCATCCAAGAATGGAGTCTGACGTGATCCGCAACCTGATCAGCAACCAGATCGCCCATCTGCACTGCCGCATCGTCTAAGCGCTGGTCCTAATATGGGTCCAAACGAGGGAATTTCGATGGTGGCAATGCATCTCGCAAGTGTCTGCATCCAACATAGGGTTGTATTTATGCCAACTCTCACCCGTCTTGTCTATTCATGGCGTTGCTGATGCAGAAGCGTTCATGGGGGCCATGCGAGACGCGTACTTTTCATGCATTCCAGAATGCCGCGGGTGGGGAGATGACAGATTGCTCTCCACAGCTCGGGCCACTACCGGCAGAATAGGAGCGAATGCCGACCGGACGAACAGCCGATAACCCGCACAGATGTCTATGTGGGACCGACCACGGGCCGGCTCATTACCTAGGAGTCCAGGACCCTGGGATATACCCTGGAGGGTATCACTGTCGTCGTTTCAACTGATATACGGAGGACGGTAGCCACGAGTCAGCAAGCTTCGCCATCATCACACGATTCCTCTCATATACTCGAAATGATCGCCGACGATTTGCCGTTCGACCTTCTCTCCACCCAAGTCAAGGAGGGTCTGTCTTGTCTACTTTTTATTGTATTCTATCTCGGGCCATGTCTACTTCGTGCATTTATCTCTCACGGCCATAGGTGGGTGGCTTCGCAGGCGCGTTATCCAAGATTTTCTCAATCTCCTCCAGAATTTCGGGGGTGATCTTCTCAACAAGCTTCAACGCCTTGATGTTGTCCTCGATCTGCTCGACCTTGGTGGCTCCCAGGATAACCGTGCTGACATTGGGGTTTTTCAATGCCCATGCCAGGGAAAGCTGCGCGACATTGCCGCCCAAGCGCTCTGCAATCGACGTGAGCTTCCTGACCTTTTCAATCTTGGCCTTGCCCTCGTCACTTTGGAGATTGTTGGCGGCGTTGGTGAAAAACTCCTTGTTGGTGGCAAATCGCGAATCCTCAGGGATGCCGTCGTTGTACTTTCCGGTCAAGAGACCAGACGCGAGAGGTGACCAGATGGTGGTTCCATACTGATACTGCTTAAACAGGCTGTCGTATTCAACCTCGAAACGCTCGCGGTGAAAGGCGTTGTACTGAGGTTGCTCCACAACGGGTGCGATCAAGTTGTATCGCTCGGCAACTTCAGTAGCCTCAATGATCTGAGCAGCACTCCATTCCGAAGTACCCCAGTAGTAGGCAAGGTTCAGGTTGCGAATCACCTGGGTAAATCCCTCAACGATCTCCTTGATGGGGGTAGCGTAATCGGGTCGATGAGCGAAGACAACATCGACATAGGGCTGGTCGAGACGCTTCAACGAACTCTTCAGGCCCTCGACGACGTGCTTGCGGCTCAGGCCCCGCGTGTTGGGCTCCTTGCGACCTGTACCAAAGAAGATCTTTGTGGTGAGGACGTATTCGTCCCGAGGCCAGGCGAGCTCCTTCAACGCCCGGCCCATCTCGACCTCGCTCTCGCCGTTGGCGTAGATCTCAGCCGTGTCAAATGTGTTGATGCCATGATCCCAGGCTGTCTTCAGGCACTGCTTGACGATGTCGCCCTTTTGCGTATTTCCGTAGGTCAACCACCCACCCAAGGAGAAGACGCTCACCTTGAGCCCAGTAGGGCCCAAGTGGCGGAATTGCATCTCCTTGGGGTCGTATTCGGATTCAACAGCCGGCATTTTGAGTATTGTAGAATGAGGGTAGAGTTATTGAGAGATTCGAGCGCGTTTAATGAAAGAGGGGAATCGCTATTGATGTCGGCAATTGAGGAGACCTCGGTCCATACCCAAAGTATCTCTCCCGCGAGGCCTACCCCACACTCAAGACGTGATACTGACGACAGTTTAGCTTGATTGGCGCTGTTCAATTGAGCCCCATCGTGAAGAGGCGGTAAGGCTTGCAATGGCTTGTTTTCATTGGCTAGTTCAGCATTATTAATCCAAGTTGCGGGTCTTTTGCAATCAATGACGCCTTGGAAGCTTCGGACTCTGATTTGAGCTCCAGTGGGGTAACCCTCTCTGAAGAACAGCAACTCCTCAGTTTGGATGCCAAACGCTCTATGCGGGGTATCAAAGAGCAAATTCATACATTAGCTCCCATAGTATTATTGTCAATGCTCCGTTGAGCAGACACTTGAGTCAGCACAAGAAGACACGGTAGTCGCTGTCTGGGATCTCACCACCCTACCCTATAGCACACCGCGTTCGTTTGGCCGCAGTAGGTGACCTGGTTTGAATTGAATTATATATGGGAGACTACTCCAAGCTCTCTAAGAATCGTCGGCGAATATCCTTTGCGTGCTCAATGTTCTTTATGGACCTCTCACGGGATGCTTTTGCCCTTCTAGCAAGCCACTCCTCGCGGTCCTTTACAAAAGCTTCCATCCGATCTCTTTGCTGCTTCACCATAGCCTGCTTTGTGTCGTCCAACTTCGAGATGTCAGGGGGTGCAGGGGGTGCACCAGCAGGGAATTCGGGCTTGCGCGGGATTCGCTTCTCAACAGGAAGTATATCCAGTTTAGGGCCCGGGAGTGTCTGATACCAGTACGCGGTGGTTGACCAGTCATCTCTGAGGTGATTGGCATGGCCTGTCTCGATAGTCACTTTGATCCTTTTACTGAATCGCACTGTATCCGCAAGATGCCATCGATAGCTGACCTGGTGGTTAGGCACATCCTCCTCATGAATGATGCTTTCGCAGAAAGGATAGGCGTTCTTCTGCATGCCCCAGCCTTGAGAAAAGTAATCCTCGGCGCCGGTTCCGTGCATCGATGGGGGCCAGACATCATCATCAATCCAGATCATGTCGTCGCCCTCACCCCACCAAGTTCCCTGGAAATGGGCGACGTTGTGGTTACAGCCGATATACTGCCCTGCACCCTCGGTTTCGAGGATGACGTAGTTGTCCTTGCCGTCCAGATTAGGGACCTGGGTTTCGAGGCTGTTGGTCTGGATCTCCTCAGGAGCCCACCCGTTGGTAGGGTTCTCACGACGCCAGTGCGCATGGAAATACAGAGTATCCTTGCTCAATGGTTCAGGGAACAGTTCGTAGTCGATGTAAAAGTACTGGAAGTACGCCTGGTCGTTCTGGTTCTCGATCTCGATGCGGGCACGCTTGTTGAAAGGCATGGGAAGATAACAGTTGAATGCTGCGGCACCACCAAACTTTTTCTCCTCGGAAGGTTTGACGGATACAGTGAATGGCAAAGATTGGAAATTAGCCGCCATCGAATGGCCAACACAAAAGAAGTCTCCGATGGGTGCTAGAACGTTGGGTGATTCTGAGTCGTCCCAATACATCTTGATCAAGACCTTGCGGTAGTAATCAGGGTCGCTAACTTCGTAGTTGAGGCCCAAGGCATTGTGAACTTCCATCATGGCCACACCGGATTTGGAGTAAGGGATCAAGCCGGGCCCGACAATGCGACGGCATGTCTGGACAAACCACAAGTGAGTGATGGAGCCAGGGCCTTCGAGATCTGCAAGAACAGCCGTCTCGCCAGGCTGGATGACCCAGGCATCTTCATTAAGACTACTGTGATCCCAGCTGAAAACACGACCAGTGCGAGCTGTTTTGAGCTTGGCAGCATTTGCCAGAAGATCGCCGTTGAAGGGAAAGCTCATATCGGAAGGATGGGACTGAGAAGAGAATATGATACAGTCGCAGTAAAAGATGAAGCCTCTCTACTATAATGAAAGAGCCAAGAAAGCACAGACTGAATGAGTGGTGCTGGCATTGACTGGCTGATATTTGGCATTTATATCTACTCATCCACGAGAATATCCGCCTGAATGGAGAGCTTTCCTACTGATGCCCCAATCGAGTCTGTTTCTAGGCACCGTTTTTCTGCACTGCAATGGACCTAGAGAGGAGCCCAACAACTAGCTCAACACTAAAGGATTCCACCCCATCCAGCGGCCAGTAACAATCCTCCATTCAGGCAAGTCGGCCTATCGCGGAGCTGCATTTAACTCCGCGGATGCTCTGCATGCCAGGACTAACCACTGTGGCCCAGAAACCAACTGGGCATCATCATATGACTTGTATAATACTATCTCTTCCCGACTCCGCGAACTGGATCCACCATCGGCAAGTAACCTCATTCCCACTCAACTACATTTCTATCCTATCGCTCATTGCTCCCGACACCGCGTCGATTGACAGGCACCGAATCACCATGACCGATTATCAGCGCCGGAGGTCTGTTCTCGCTTGCGACGTGTGCCGCAGTCGCCGGACCAAGTGCGATGCTCGGAAGCCCAAGTGTGGATTCTGCGTGTCCCACAACGCCGATTGTGTCTATCGCACGGCCCCCGAACCCCAGCCGTCGAGATAATTAAAACCTTCCCCCATTCCTCTCTACTTCATCAATCGCCTCGATGGGCCCTCCTCAGGGTCGTACTCATGGGGACTAAAGTGAGTCAAGACTAAAAGTCTATGCAGGTTGGAAGTCGACATAGCCGAGATCCGTCAAAGGCTGGACCAAATGACAACCCTTCTGACGTCTTATCATCGCACCAACAGCATTAGCGTGGATGACCAGACGGCTCAGAATGTAGGGCCGTCCCCACGTGTGACGGGAGAGACCCCTGAAACTAATTCTGGAAGCTTTGCGTCTAGCCACGGAGTCGCCGTTGCTGATTCCGACTTTCCCATTATGACGATACAGCGCAAGTCCATGATGCGAGTGCTCGATCTTGACCCAGAGACGGCAACGTGGCTTGTCAATATGGAGCGACGAGCCACGGTGTATCCATACTTGGCAGGCCATTCTCTTAACAGCAGCACGCCAAGACTATGCATGCTGCAATCTCATCGAGTTACTGCCGCTTTAGCTGGTTTCTCCGTGCATGTTCATGCTTGGTACCCCCTCTTCTCAGCTGACTTCTCGGAAACCTTCTTTGACTCCGTGAACGACGCAAATAGTTCGCCAGTCAACTCATGCCTAGTTGTTCTGGTTATTGCAATCGGTTGCGTCGCAGAGAGAAACAATATTACTGTTGCCTTTGGCGAAAGATCAGAGCTGGCATACATCAATGAGGCCATTTCTTTTCTTCCCCACGTTTTCCTGGAACACTCCATCGCAGCCTTGCAATGCCTCATACTATTTGCAATATATCATCTCCAGCTTCTTCAACCATGTCAAGCTCATGATTATACCCTAGCAGCATCCTCTCGAGTACAAAATCTACTACGCAGTGGCCGATATCCGCCTGACTCTGATGCGGGTGAGCTTCTATGCCGTGCGTACTGGTCGATCCTTCTCATTGAGAGCGAACTCATTGTATTGTGTTCAAAGTTAAAGTATTGCTAATAAAAGTT